>VDFB02052525.1:25805-52867 GCA_007258455.2 Sequoia sempervirens | reverse complement strand
GGAAGGTTGAACACTCTATGCATCAAGCCCCAGCTTCATAAAGAAAATAACAATGCACAATCAATCTATTAGCAGAAATTTAAAATCACCTTCCCTACACTTCCCTTAACTATAGTACATTATATTGTTAATTAATGCACAATACCAATTTAGCACTCTCAGGCTGAGCCTCCCCTTGTTGCTCTACTTCATGTAGAAGTTCATTTGTGTTAAATCCATCTTGTTCTTTCAGAATTTCCCTATCTGCAAGTGAAAGAGTGTCTAACACTATTTACTATACAATACTTGTTATAATAAAACTTTGCTTCGCTGAAAGCGTTGAAATTGGTTAGCATAACCTTGCTGCTGCTCTATATTTAAATTCAAATCAGGAGGCAGAGTGTTATTTTTAGGTTCTTCTACCAGCCTATCGTCCAGCCTATCTTCATCAAACCATTCAGGTTCTACTACCACCCTATCTTCATCAAACTTGAAACATTTTTTTCTTGTCTATGAAATTTAGAGCTGTAATTTACCTTTCAGATGTTGAAATGATGTTTAAGAATAGCCTATGCTAACACCAGCTAAACTAAAAATAGTATAGGGACAGGAATGAATGAAATTTGAGTTTGATTACATTACCGTTGTTCAAATCTCAAATTATCATCTAGCAGTGTGATCTTTTTGACATCAGCTACGTACAAGAAGAGAGAATTAATTATGTTTATTTTGGAGAAAAATATATTCAATCTAAAATATAACCAAATTACCTTGAATCTTCATTGGTTTGAGTGATGTAGTTGGTTCTTCGTCAGGAATTAGGAAGAATTCCTTCTACAGAGCACAACATAAATTAAACTAAGTTGATTAAAGAAATTGCACAATCTAATTTTATTTTTGTGAAATTGATCAATTACCAAATCGATGGGGTGTGTTGTCAGCTGTTCAGTGTTGATGGGGTGCCCCGTCAGCTGTTCAGTGTCGTCCAACTCGTCAAGGTCGTAATCAACCCCAAAAACGTGACTTTTTGTAAGGGCTTTCTTGATTTGGTTCTGTTAAGCCACCGATAACATTATAAGTTATTATTATTAAGCTATTTCATTATCAAGCTTTCATCTCAAAGCCTCTAGATCCCTCCATAGAGTTTGTCCTTCCTATTGTAGATATGTACCAGGCCTTCTGCAATTTTTTGTTTCAATTGCATTGTAAGAAGTTTGAAAGTTGAAGTCTAATAATAAAAATTTGTGCAAAAAAGACAGATTGTGTTTACCGATGAGTATTCGACTTAGTGGCAGGGGAACTGTTGGATTGAGAATTTGTTCACTGCACAAGCCAAACAATGTAGTGAAAAACTTCTAAATTATACTTAGTAACAGCTTTTCAATTATAATTCCAAACAAGATAATAATTAAGCTGAGTAGAACAAAGAGCATATAATACCAGATCTCCACAATGTCAATTTTGTCAACATCACTTTTGTTGATTTTGGTCTTCATTGTGGCCGCAATCCTACAAAAATGCAATTACTAAAATAACTAAACATAACAGTAACTATTTATAATAAAAGGTTGGAGGTGGAAGAAAATTTATACCATATTTGGCCCAAAGGCGTATTTTTGGACAATAATTGATGAGTAAAAAATTCCTTCAAGCCTTTGAATCTCCCTTCATAAGAGCTACTACAAATTCTTCTAGAAAATAGAAATTATTGCTAAATGTGATTAAAAGAATGATCAAATCTCAAGCATACAAATGAATTTTCATTTTCTTGCAGTCATGAACAGAGTATAAGAATTAATATTGTCTATGTTTCTGAATAACTTTATTTGGGATGTTTGAATGCAATACAATGCTGGAAAAGGTAATAAACAAATTAAAGTTAATGAAATAAATTTACAGAGAAAAGTTGGCGAAGGTAATGAAATAAATTTAAGTGTGTAATTGTGAGAAATGCTCCAACTTGAGAAATAGTGAAGGAAATTGAAATGAAATGAGATAAATTGAAACAGAACGAAGAAACAAAGAGGGTACTTTGTGTTGTTACCACCGAGTGTATGGGCTAGTCAATACTAAAGTAGATACTAACTATGGTTAGCTACTTTGTAGATTTTGTAACTTGTTATGTTTCAATGACTGAATGGTAAGGAGCAATTAAGGTTTCTAATGTTGACGTATTATAGAGGTACACAATTCTTCCATCTCTCATGGTTTTTTAGTTCTATCAATGTATCTGGACCAAACACAGGGTCACAAGTGCAACAGTGACTATATCAAATAGTGAGCACATTTTGTTGGTTTACTAATCACCTATAATTGTTGATATAAAAGGGTGATACATTTGGACAGTTGATCAAATATGGATTTTAAAATCAACTAATCAATTTCTTGATTTTCAAATAAAGGAAATTTTGTATAAGAGTCTATTGAGAAAATATTTTTGTTGTAGAACTGATAAAGAAGACAAAAACATTAATTACCCAAAAAATATATATATATGGTGATAAATGAGGGATTTACATTGACACGAATAATATTTACAAAGATATATGATTTAGGTGTTGATTTTCTATTTTAGGAGTTGGAGTCTAAGGGAACTAATCGAAAGCAAGTTGTGACACTATTGTTTATGGAAAGTAAGAGGAGAGCTAACTCACTAGAATATAAGTTATCTTCTAAATATTTTTTATATCAAATGTCAATGGATTTATGTCTTAGTATGCATAATTTGTATAATTCCAAAGAATATATTCTCATTTTTATTAAGTATTTGATCTAAAGGAATCTTCTATAGTGCATGGAGTATGAGTATTATTATAAAATGGGCCCTCTAAGTATTAAACTTCGCATGTGAGGTTTTGATAAAGTGTATTATATGTTATAATGTGGGAATGATCTCACAATAGTATGTCTCACTTTTTGACCTAATTAGGATGCTCAAAATTAGTATTTTTTAGTATTTTTCACATTATATCAATGATAGGGAACAAACAATCAAAAATTAAGGATGGTGTAAAAGAATGATTTATGGCATATATCCTATGTAGATTCAAGTTATAATTTATTTATTTTTGAAAAAGGATTCTTTTAATCACTTTGTATTTCTATTTTTCATTTACAGGCTCAGCTTCACTTTGCATAACACATTAAATTATTAATTTCAATTGGACCGAAAATTCTCCAAATAGCTTTTGAATGAGTAACCAAAAGATTGAAGTTAAAACCCACCAAATTTATTGACTGGTTCTCATCATCTCTCCTTTTAGTGGTCAAAGATGAGCATTCCTTCCTATTTCCAAGAGTTTCTATAAGAAGGAATAAAAGGAAAAAAAAGTTAACACTTTTTTTTTTTAATTTGGATGTATGTTAAAAAAGGATCAAAACACAAAATTACAACTTCAGAAATATATGTAGCTCAAGCAAATTTTAAATGAGCATGCCTTGTATTTTCTCTTTGTTCCATCCAAGAACATTTTGGTTCCACAGCTCTAATAAGGGCATTGTGCAACATGGATCATATGACAATTTTGTAGATGTGGAAAAGAACAAAGTGGATGGAAGCCACATCAGCTTCTCTCTTGTAATGGACAATCGGCTACTTGCTCGCAACTTGTAGAAAAAGAAGAATAGTTATATGAATATCCTAAAACTATCAAAATACTTTGATAATAGGAAAAAATATACTGAGTATTAAAATATAAAATGTCTAAAAGCTAAACTACAATAGATCATCAAGAGCAAAAATCTTTTAACCCGTGCAAATAAATTCACAAGTACAGAGCTATGGCGGATTATTCTTTATGATATTATAATGAGAATCAACCAAATCGGAACCCCCAAAAAAAATATAAACATCTTTGATCAATCCCCATTAGGTATACTATCTACAGTTGAGCTATACAATTGAATGGTGGTACACTATAATCAATCAAAGAGATTAATTTTTAAATTTTTAGCCTATGAGTATCGCCTTTGACGATGCGGGAGGGATCACTAAGCCATTTCTTATACACGTCATTAGAAAAAATGTATCTTTGTCCCAAATGATGGATTTCTTCTTTTTTTTTCTATTAATCACACACCTATTAGTATGCATGATGGAAGGTTGAACGCTCTGTGCATCAGGCTCCAGCTTCATAAAGAAAATAATAATGCACAATTAGTCCATTATCAAAAATTTAAAATAACCTACCCTATGCTTCCCTTAACTAGTACATTATACTACTAATTAATGCACAATACCAATTTAGGACTGTCTGGCTGAGCCTCCCCTTGTTGATCTACTTCATGTGGAATTTCCCCATCTGCAAGTGAAAGAGTGTCTTAACAGTTAACACTATTTACTATACAATGCATATTATAATAAAACTTTTATTGGCTGAAAAAGTGTTGAAATTGGTTAACACAACCTTAGTGTTGCTTTGTATTCAAATTCAAGTTGGGAGGCAAAGTGTTATTTGCAGGTTCTTCTACCAGCCAATCTTCATCAAACCTGAAACATTTTTTTCTTGTCTATGAATAAAATTTAGAGCTATAATTTACCTTCTACATGTTGAACTAATGTTTAAGAATAGCCTATGTTAACACAAACTAAACTGAAAACAATATAGGACAAGGAATGTATGAAATTTACACGTGAATTTGATTGTAGCACAATTGTTCAAATCTCAAATTATCATCTTGTAGTGTGATATTTTTGAAATTAGCTACACACAAGAAGAGAGAATTAATTATGTTTATTTTGGAGCAAAACGTATATACTCACTCTAAAATGTAACCAAATTACCTTGAAACTTCATTGGTTTGAGTGATGCAATTGATTCTTCATTGGGAATTCGAAAGAATTCCTCTACAAACCACAACATAATTAAACTAAGTTGATTAAAAAAATTGCACAATCCAATTTTATTTTTGTGAAATTGATCACTTACCAAAGAGATTGGATCTTTCGTCAATTGTTCAGTGTCGTCTAACTCGTCAAGGTCATAATCAACCCCAAAAACGTGACTTTTTGTAATGGCTTTCTTGATTTGGATCTGTTAAGCCAACAATAACATTATAAGTTATTATTATTAAGCAATTTCATTATCAAGCTTTCATCTCAAAGCCTCCAGATCCCTCCATAGAGCTTGTCCTACAATTTCACATGAATTAGAAAAATGATTACAGTACAAGGAATTCATCTGTGAAATAAGTATCAAAGTTGTCTGGTGATTGTAATATAGTAAGCGATGAAGCAAATGAGATTTATACCATGAGCCTGGTTGCATCATTTAAAAGCAAGACAAACATCAAAGCAAAGCAATGCTACCTGAAATTCCCAAAAATGTTTCACTTAAGAAAAGGAATTCCCAAGGAAAGGTGACTCAACATTACCTACCATAAAGAAATTCAACCTTCCTATTGTAGATGTTTACTACACCTCCTGCATTTTTTTATTTCAATTGCACTATAAGAAGTTTGAAAGTTGAATTCTAATAATAAAAGGTTGTGCAAATAAAGACAAAAAGATTGTGTTCACCCATGACCATTACAAAAATCCTTAGTGATAGGGGAACTATTGGATTGAGAATTTGTTCACTACAGAAGCCAAACAATGCGGTGAAAAACATCTAAATTATACTTAGTAATATCTTTTCAATTATAATTACATAAAAGATAATAATTAAGCTAAGTGAGCATAACAGAAAGTATAATACCATATCTCACAATGTCAATTATGTCAACAATTCCTCTGTTGATTTTGGTTGGCATTGTGGTTGCAAACCTGCAAAAGAGAAATAATTACTGAAATAACTAAACATAACAATAAATATTTATAATAAAAGGTTGGAGGTGGAAGAGAATTTATACCATATTTGGCCCAGAGGCGCCTTTCTGGACAATAATTTATGAGAGTAAAACATTCCTTTAATCCTCTGAATCTCCCTTCCAAAGAGCTACTACAAATTCTTCCTAAAAATATTAATAAAATATAATCTATTTTTCATTTGAATCTTATCAACTTTTTTTTTCTTTTCGTAAAATAAAAAGCCTATTTTTAAATTGGTAAATCATTTTAAAAATAAAAATAGACATAATGGTTGAGATTGATTTTATCGTCTTACATCTTTCTCCTCAATTCTCAATTGTTGATTTCAAAAAATAGATAGTTCATTTTATATAGGAAACGCCTTCCATCATAAAAAGATAAAAGAATAAATTGAAGACAGTCAAAATGCAAATCTCTCCCCTATTTGGTAAAAAATGTTATGAAATTTTTCATGTTTTCAAATACTTTGTTCCAAACGATGACAAGAAAAATTATCACTAAAATCAAATAAAACTTGGTACATACATATCAACTCACTTGTTTTTCTCTGACGACTTGTCTATCTTTCTAAGGTGACATGAATAGTTTACCAACTGATGGAAGTGTTCTGTCAAAGATAAAATCCGTGGAAAATAGAGGAAAATCAAAAAAATAGAAACTATTTCTTCTATCTTCCATCAAAAAAAAATATTTCATTGATAAGCACAATCTTTTCCATTTTCCAAAATCTTGTATTGATCAAATAAATACCACAAAATTATCCTTAATATCTCCTAGTTGGTTTATTTAGGCGTAATGACTGGACCAACTAATAAGAAACATGATGAACAAGGTAGGGTTTTTTAACACCATCTCCTTAATAGTTTTCTTAATGTTATTGTTGAGCATGATGTGTCTAAACAAGACTTTTATAAGTGGGTTCAAATGAGTTGGCCTGGAGAGTAGGGATCACTAAATAAAGGATTGTAAAATCCCCATCTCAAGCACAACATTTTTCTTTTTTGCATTTACAAGATCTACCAACTTAAACAATGGAGCACCTTCCACAGAGTGTAATAGTGTTAACTTCAATACTTCTCCATTCTCATGGTGGCATCAACTCATTATTGGCAATTATACGCTTGCACAAAGAGTGTTAAGGTCCCAAGGTTAAGGTCTTTCCTAGACCTACAACCTAAGCCTTGAGGGTTCATTATGACCCTGCCTATGTATCCCCTCGTGGGAAATCAGAGGCTTCATAGTTCGCCCCACAATCACAATGATAGAGGGAGTTCAAACTCTCCTTTTGTATGAGATCTATTATCTCACCTTTAACCCATAACTAAGTTAATTTAGTACATGTAAGCTATCAACATAGTCAATTATAATATAATAATAACTACTTTGTCATCAAGTGTTGGGCCCATACCAATCATTACTAAACTTTAGTGTACAAACATTCACAATATTCACAAGAGATCATTCATACCATAATATCAAAGATTATACACAATGGCTACCATGAGCATACCCCAATATACACAAGCTAATTAGCTCATACACAGTACAAGTACAATAGTGACTAGGTCAAACATAGGCCACAAGTGCAATAGTGACTAGATCATACACAGATCACAAGTATAACAGTGACTGGATCATACAAGGATCACAAGTACAATCGTAACTGCCACATTTACACATTACAAGTACACTATGGTGGTCTTATATGCATATCATATTTACATTAATGACTGGCTCCATCATATATCACAAATACATAGTGTCAAGCTTCATCATACTTCACATACATAGTAACGAGATCCAACATACATCACAAATACATAGTAACAAGCACCAAAATGTATCACAAATACATAGTGACAAGTTCCAACTTGCATCACATAAACAGCGGCAAGCTCCACATACATTCCATACGCAATGGTTGATTAACACATCACAACAACTAATTGACTAATACATCACAATGGCTGGCACACATGTCTATAATGCATCTCAGATAGAAAGAATATCGTAGGACCATGTTATTTGGTTCCTAAGGTAACTATTATACTCAAATTGAGTACGAGTTGTATCGTTTAAAACCTTAAGTAAAACCAAGTCCAAATCAATGGTGATTTAGGGGTATGTTGTGTTGTGATAACCCATAAATGTGTTTATGTTTGGTTATGATTTCATTTTCCCTTGTAATTTTTATATTTGATTAATTAATCTTGCATTATAATTTTGTATGATGCATTTGAGAATTGGGAAATATGAAAGAAATAGAAAGGGAAATTGCTAGCATTACATTACATTATATTTAAATTATATGCAATTGTTTCAATTAGTTAGATAATTTAATTCACTTATTTCTTATCCCAAAATTACGAAAAATAATTTTTATTAAGTCAACCGTATTAATGTTGTTGATAAAATGAATTGAAAAATAAAATTAGAAAATTGGTTTTCCCTAGGCAATTGGCTTGGGGCATTACAAAAAAATTATTTTGAAGTTAATTTGGATCATTGATGCCAAGGTCACATATCACAATCTATCTATTTATGGTAGATCAAATAATCAAATAGTGAGCATTTTGCTGGTTTACTAATCACCTATAATTGTTGATATAAAGGGTGATACACTTGGACAGTTGATCAAATGTGGATTTTAAAATCAACTAATCAAATTCTTGACTTTCAAATAAAGGAAATGGAATATAAGAGTCTATTGAAAAAATATTTTTGTTGTAGAATTGATAGAGAAGACAAAAGCATTAATTACCCAAATTAAAAAAAAAATTATGGTGATAAATGAGGGAATATATTCCCATATTTTAGATTACTTTTAAACTAGATTACTTTAAGATTTCTTTAGATTTTTTTTTATTTTTTTTCATATAGGGAAAAATTAAATAATAAGAATAGTATAATTATTTGTATATGATTCTTTTTATTCTTATTAATCTCTTTAAATTATTTTTAGAATAAATTATATAAAAACAAGTAAGCAACTAAATAAATAATAGTTAATTATAGATGAATTGGTACATATAATAATATATATTGGCAACAATAGATAAACTAAACTTTTTATATAATGCTAATACTTATCATTAGTATTATTATAAAATAATATTAATATTTGAAAGGTTAAAGTATCAATAACACCGTTACTATTTCAATTAGTATTGACATCTCTTTAGATGAGTATCATAACATTAATATTAATGTGCATTTTAATATTAGTGTTGCTTTAAATTATGTCATTAATAGTATCATTGTCACGATTCCTTAATATGCCACAAAGGATAAATTATAGTAATACTAATGGCAATTTGTATTAACATTATTATTTATAAAAGTGAATAATAATATCTGCTGCAACAAACGGATGGTACCAAATTTGGTATCCTTAGATTCAAAAATGGTTGAAAAGAATAATGATGAATGTTACCAATACGAATAACCACTATACCAACCCTACCTTGTGAACATGGAAACTAAAAGCTAAGTAAGCCTAGTATGTCATATCTTTGGCTAATTAGACCATCTATAGAATCTTGTTTAGCCTAGGTTTTAGAGCCTACCAATTGTGGATTGAGGGTGCACGTGATGGACTTTGTGCACCCAACTATGCTTACTCCTCCACTCCCCATTCTTGGGCGACATGTCAATGGTGATGTTGTACGAGAAATGTTCCTCAATTCATGTACTATTCAACCATGTATGTACATGGTTATCATTTGTTAGTGTTTTAACTTTCACTTTGTAGCTTTGT
This sequence comes from Sequoia sempervirens, assembly GCA_007258455.2. NCBI lineage: Eukaryota > Viridiplantae > Streptophyta > Pinopsida > Cupressales > Cupressaceae > Sequoia > Sequoia sempervirens. Next base: position 43,322 of record VDFB02052525.1, on the reverse strand, counting down.
TTCAAAAAAAAATTATTGGGTTTTCTAGCAAAAATTATGGGCATGACAAGCATATCCCCATATACACAAGTTGATTAGCTCATACATAGTACAAGTACAATAGTGATTGGATCAAACACGGGTCACAAGTGCAACAGTGATTGGATCATACATAGATCACAAGTATAACAGTGACTAGATCATACACGGATCACAAGTACAATCGTAACTACCACATTTGAACATTACAAGTACACTATTATGGTCTTATACGCATATCATATTTACATTAATGACTGGATCCATCATATATCACAAATGCATAGTGTCAAACTCCATCATACTTCACATACATAGTGACAAGATCCAACATACATCACAAATACACGGTAACAAGCACCAAAATGTATCACAAATACATAGTGATAAGCTCCAACTTGTATCACATACACAGCGGCAAGCTCCACATACATTCCATACACAATGGTTGATTAACACATCACAATGACTGACTGACTAACACATCACGATGGCTGCAACAAATGTCTATAATGTATCCTAGATAGAAAGAATATTGCTGCATTACACACTACACCGCAGGTCCTATCCTTTCCTCTAGTCTTCTGCAACATTTTACAAATGGGAAGAGGATTTGGTGCATCCCATACTACACCGTGGGTCCATTCTCAGCACCACATGGCTAGGTATATAGTCTATCCCATACTACACCATAGATTCTTCCACCATCCCAAGCGTTTCCCCAAGTAGTAAACCTACCAAACCTAGTGGATTCCAGCTCCAATCACCTATAGGTCACTAGAGACAAGTTTTTCCACCCAGGAAGAAGTAGCTCCCAAAATATACCACCTTGTGACCTTAGTGGTATTTTCAGCTATCTTCTTGACAATCCTAGGTAACACTTGGCATCGATCACTTTTGTGCTTATTAGTGATAGCCAGTGAACCCTCTCAATACGCAGTTAGCCCCAGATTACTATTACCTACATGGATGGGTCCCTACTTGTGCAACTGTAACGGTTGTATCATAGCCAAGGTAGTTTGATACATTCACCTTCATGAACTAGGTGAATGTTGACGAATCCCAAGTAGTAACCCAAACATCAGTCATTAGCATAGTCCAATGACTTCCTATCATTGCTCAAATATCTTGGAGGGTCACTCTTGGCTGGATCATACATAACATGAGACACAATTATAATCAACAAATACATAGGCCTATACATAAAGACCTCTAGATATGGAGTTAAATTACATAGACACATAAGAAATACATTGAACCATCATGTCATGGACTCTACCCAAAATTGATGGACTTTACCCAACATATACATATAATCAAATACCCATTTTAAAGTAGTTAAATCCCTTACTTCATTATGTTTAATAGAAGCCTATTATGTATTAAATATAAGTTATTAAATTACCTTAACTTAATCATACCCATTTTATACCCATTTTAGCCTTAACTGAAGCTTGCAGTGGAGGAAAGGTCAAACCATTGAGGAACAATTCCAACATCGGAGTCATCCCCCCCCCCCTTAGACCCCCTATGAACTTGAGGTCACCAAGACATCCTTCGCCCAAGGACCACCTAAATTTTTGCTTCCAAATGGAGCAAAGTCACATGTAGTTCTCCTCACATAGTCTCTCAAGGATAGCTACGCACCAGGTTCCCACAACCCAAGGTTTCATCAATGTTTCTCTTCCATTATTAGTGCTTATCAGCAATAAGGAAAACCTATATAATTTAAGAACCCATATGATAAAACCTTCCTTTAAGGACATTAAACTCAACCAACTTGAATGTCCTCGAGTTAGTCTTCTCAATATAGGGGTTAGGCTTATTATACAACACTAATCTACCTTGGTTCACACAAACCCATTGGAATCCACTTCCATTTGAGATTCATAAAAATAGATTTAACATTGAGTGTTTTCTATTCTAGGGGAGGGTCAATAAGTAACTTGTCATATAAAATCCCTTACTCCCAATATCCAAATATCATTCTTATGTTTATTTACATACTTCATTTGGTAGTTAGCATTCCCACACTTCCCTTTTCTAGCAATAGACATGATATCAACATGTATCAGGTACAATATTTTGACCAAGAATAAGGTTTGTAACCTAAACATTTTGAGAACCTTTAACTCCACGTGAAGAAACCGTCAACAAGGTACTATTGAATCTTTGACCCATTTGTAACAATTATCATGGAATGTTTCATAGATAAATATTGATCATATAAACATATTTAATGATTCTAAGTATTTGAGAAACATTTAATAATAAAATACTACACATCCCATATATGGGAGTCACAATTGAATAACTCAAATAATACTCAACACCATGACTTGTAGGAGAATTTATAACTATTCTAACCATGCATCCTAATTTAATAAAATTATATCATGACACTTCCATCCAATCATGTCAAGATTGAACCTTACCACAAATATCATTCCTAATCCAACTATAACATCCCAAGGTTTCATTTGTATTGATTATAGAAACACACATACTTTTATTACACTCCTAAAGATATTGAAGACAACAAGTCTTATGATTAAGTACTTAATAGTTGACACATATTGTTAATAGTGACCATGATGATATAATTATACCACATAACTCATCTAAACCTCTTAATTCTCCTTAGGAAAGAGCTACATGAAATAAAATGACATAACCCATTGTGTTATTTCCATGTAATATAGTTTAAGGAAATGAGATTAGTTGATTATATTTATTCAAGTTTCCCCTCCCCTACTTCTATTATTAACTAATAGTAGCAAGCCCTAGTTAATCATTACATATGGTCCAATATGAAGAACATTCAATTACATTATTTGATTTATCAATGATCAAATCATATATACTAGCATCATTTTAAGGAGCAATGGCCTATATAATGTAATTTGTGGTTTAACACCATAGAATTTCTTCTTGATTTACACATGCATTTGCATATTAGTGTTAAGAAACATAGGGATATTAAGTGTTCCCTAATTCATCTAAGTGAAGATATGATTTTCCCCTATTCATATATGCTATAATATTTTACAAATCCTTTAATCATAAATATCCTTAAATTTCAAATGACCGGATATGTAAGTTTTACTCACTAACCATCTTGGTATTCTTTGTTTATCTTCTCATACAATATGATAATCCTAATTTATTTATAACATAAAGGGAATACATACAATTTCCAAAATATTTAGAAGTATGCTTATTAGCCTTAAAATAAAACAAAAACATAAATAGAAATTACTTATCTGTCAAATTTGATCGCATATTCAATGTAGCAGCATAATCCTAGTGGACAAATCTTTGAAAAAATGGCTCCAAAGAACCTAAGTCTCTAGGGATGATGATAAAGATAATTTCCACTGTACATTCTAGTATTAGCTTTGAGGGTGGACTAGACAAGAAGAAGGGAGTCAAATGTTGTGTAAAATGGCTTTTACTATTGCTAGCTACTTTTGTTTGGTAGTTTCTATAGCCTTTTAATGAATCCGTATAGGAATTCATGATTTGGGAAAAATAAATCAAAGAAATTCCCCCCTTTGTCATGCTCAGTTCTTAAATGTGGCTCTAATATATCTCCAATCAACTCTCAAATGCTTTCCTACTCTTCTATTTTCCCTTTAAAATAATGCATGTAAATTACTTTTAGCCCTTATATCTTTGTGGATGTCCATAGCATGTTCCAAAGCTCTCATTTTAGAATGTACAACAAGGAGATGAGCAACATCCATGGAATTTGACATTACCCCTACTACTTGCAATTACTTCAAAGTTTTTAAAGCCTTTTAAACTAATCCATTTCGTCGACCCCTACTCCTACCCATTCTCACACATCCTATCTCTTTCCAATTTATTTTCAATGCTCATTCTTCCTCCCACCCAAAATTCACCAATATTTTATTTCCCTTTCTCATGCACTTTCACTACCTTTCTTTCCACCTAACCTTGCATTCCCCCCCCCCCTCTCTCTCTCTCTCCTATCCAAAAATGGGTGTCTCCTCCTTGAGCTCTCTTGCTACCTTCTTTATCTCACTCCCCCACACCTTCCTTTGCTCTCTTCCCCTACCTTTTTCTCCTAAAGGAAAAGCTTGAAGATATAGAATGAGGGCTCATGGGGGTGTTAATCTAAGATCTAACTATGATGCAAAACATGATATAAAAACTAATTATAAGACTCCAAAGTGCTCTGAAGCTCAAACGATAAACCTACATGATAACTCTATTCAAAAGTCGATGTCAAATGTGTGGGAGAATCAAGTGTGTGAGGAATAAGCCATGTGTTTGAAAATAATTCTAATTTAAAAATTAGAATTATTTAATTTCATGTGACCTTGGTGAGGTGGCACAAAAATTTGTAGACATGTGCTTGAATTCCTAATCTAAGATTAGTGAAACTTAATTAAATAAAACAAACTTTAAAAATTCATTTATTTAATTAAATTAGAAGAATATGATTTTTTTAGATTTGAAGAATTAAAGGATATGAAAAATATAAATAAATTGCGAGTTTATTTATATGTAGTCAAATATTAATTAAATAACTAGTATTTAATTAATTAAATGTTGTGACCAATTTTAGGTGTATACATTTTTCCCCTCTTTGAAGTAATGTGTTTACACGTTGCTTCAAAGAAAATTTTGATACCAATGCTAAGAAAATAAATTTTTCGATGCCCCAGATGTTCATTTTTAGGTGATGACGGATATATGCCCCCTAAGGAGATAAATTGATGAATTTTTGAATTTTTAGGATTTTTAGAATTTTTTAAAAATTTTGATTATTTTTTTATGATTTGATGATCATCTCAAAATTTTATGCATCAAAATGATTTATCTCCCGAAAAATGATGTATAAGCCTCCAGGTGATGAAATTGATTAATTAGGGCCCCTTGAAAAATAAAACATCCCCATAAAATGACACTTAATTAACCTTAAAATGTTAAAAAGTGTGATTAGAAAGTTCATTTGAGCCTTTGGAAATTTGAAAACTTGTGAGTGAGTGATTTGATGAATTGATGCCTTATGTTGCCTCCTTGTGTTTGATGTTTGATGAGCATGTTCAGCCAATTGATTTGATGATGTTGATGTGATAGTTGATGATTGACCTCATGATAGGTGAGGATCAATCATAGGATGATGATGATTGACCTCATGATAGGTGAGGGTCAATGATAGTATGTTGATGATTGCCCTCATGATAGGTGAGGATCAATGATAGATTGATGATTGAACTCATGATAGGTGAGGATCAATGATAGGATGATGATGATTGACCTCATAATAGGCTAGGATCAATGATAGATTGATGATTGATTAATTGACCTCATGATAGGAGAGGTTGATGATAGATTGATAATTGACCTCATGATAGGCGAGGATCAATTATAGTTTGAGTGATTGATGTACCTCATGATAGGCGAGCTTGAATTGATTGATGAACCTCATAATAGGAGAGGTGCATTGATTGATGAACCTCATGATAGGCGAGGTTGAATTGATTGATAAGATTGTTGATTTGTCATATGTTATGATCATAGGAGGATTTCCGCATCTGGTGCAGGTGGATTCAGATTTGATTGGGCAATGTGGTTTGACTTCTCTGATTGATTGATATGCCCTAGTATAGGATTGATTAATGTACTAAGACTTGATGATGTACCAAGACCTGATGTATACACTGATTTAGTTGAGACATTGATGATGTACCTCTTGATTTGAGACATTATGATACACTACCATTTTTTATATTGATGTATCTCTTTATACCTTTGGATATCCTTGTACACTTTGACATCATTTTGAGTTATATATGACATGTGGAGATGATGATGATGATATATGTGTCTTAATGATGTTTATATGTAATAATGATCATGCTGATTATGATGGATGCATTTGGTTTCTATTTTATGATGCTATGTGATGTTCTATATGATGATGATATGATATGCTATGAATGCATTTTCTATTTTATGATGATGATTATGATGCTTATGGTGTTGATGAGGATGTAATTTGCGTGTTATGATTCTATGATGTTTTATGAATTATGCCTATATGATGTATGTGATGGATCCTATTATGCAAATGATATGTGATGCATTTTATGTTTTTATACTTTTCTAATGCAAATAAATGATGTAAAGTATGAAATGAACACATGATAATGCATATTTCTATTGATGTTTATGTGATGTTTATATGTGATGATGATCATGATGATTATGGTGCTTTGTAATGATGAGGTGATGTAATGATGATTATGGAATGTATGCAATGATGATATGATAATGCAAGATTATGTTGATCCAGTGAGTCCTTTGCCATTCTTGGATTTTCAAGTAATAACAAATTCATCTTCACTACTAGTTTTAGATGTTCATAACAAGGGAATTATATCCTTGTTAATCAATCATGTTTTTCAACAACTTTTTGTTCTTGGAAAACTTACTTTGTTGGATATGTCTTTCAATATTCTTATGTGAACCCAAGATCCATTTTATTAAAGGAATAAATGATTTTAGTGATGCATCAAGTTCAATCATGCCCCTATTAAAATAGAGATTCTTTTCTTCTTGGAAATCTTACTCAGTTGGATATGTCTTTCCATCTTCTTAATGGACCAATTTCTTAATCCATTAATAATTGATAAAATTATTTTGATTATGCAAGTGAGATACAATGCACTTATTTTTGTGTTTTTTGATGTGGATATTATGATGTGATGCATAGATGGATGAATGATGTGATAATGCATATGTGATGTATGTACTGATGATGAAACTAATGTGCAACTATATGAAAATGATGTGTTTATGGTAATGTCAAGTGTACTCAATCCATTAATGTGAGATAACATCATTGTGAAATCATTTCAACCTTGGAAAACCCCTAAATACAGATGCAAAACTATCATGGATGCAATCTAATATAACCATGCAAATCTAGTATGCAAATGTTGTCATTGTAATAGCCAATTTGTTGTGCTTTTTATCCTCATTGAGCCTTTAAAATGTTGAAAGTGAGTACAATCATTGATGCTATATTTACACCATGATGACTTCAGTACTACTTCCATGATGTTTGGTAGTGCAACTTAACACAAGCATCTAAGTCTAATTAAACCGAGATGACCTGAGTATTGTTTGTGTAAACAGACAAGAGTTAATCGTTTTCATATGCAAATTCAGAATGTCATTAGTGATACTTTGTAGAGCACGTCCCACGACAATTTGCACAATAATAATGATAAACTCATAGACAAAAGGAAAAGAAAAATCATTCTCCTTCTTGGCTCCTCTAGTTCAATACATCATCAAGGGGCTCCAGAGATATGATAACAAAAATCAAAGTACAACCATTAAAAATTTGTGTTTGGCATGATAAACCCTTGATTTAGAAGGAACATCATCCATGTGAAGTTTGTTTTTGGTTTGATTGATTTGGATTTATGGTTGATGTGTTCATGTATTTCTGATGGTGTTTGATGTTCAATGTTGAGGTGCACAATAATCATGTTTTGGGTTGTGTTGTACTACTACTGTTTGTTTGTTGGTTCAAGCTCAAAGTTTATTGCCCCTAGTGAGTTGAGGACTTTTCCCCTAGTCTAGGGTGAGACATGACCATTATGCCAGGATATGTACATGGTGCTTTCCAAGGATAGGTAGATGGATGACGAAAGTGAATGGTCGGCATGCTCAAATAGATGGAAAAGTTATCCTATCACAAATAGTGCCTATTGCCAGGTTTTCACTACTCTTTTTTATTGCACATTTTTAGATTTTATGATTTTTTTTTATTTTTCACTTTTTTTTTGCATTTTTCTCTTTTTCTTATTTTTTAATTTTCGATAGACTTTTTTTTGCTTTTTGTTTTTTTTTTTTGAAGGATATTTTCTTATGTTTTTGTATTTTTTCAAGACTTTTTATGATGCACTAGATGATTCAGGTGTAGAACTTCTTGTGATGCAGGTTGTTGAGGGGTTCATCAAATAAATCCAATTCTAGTGTGGACAACTGATATGCTCCTAATTTGAAGACTAATACAATAGTGCCCTAATCCTATGTGAATGATCGTGCTAGATGAAAAGACCCAATCAAAATGAGGAGTACAAGTGGCAAGTATGATGGACGACATAGGTGACAAATGAAAGAGGCTATAATAGGATACCTAATGTGCATGTTATGTGGGTCATTAGGCTTTAGACAAAAAGGAGCTTGGACGAACAATGAGTTATAGTATGTGAAGGGGTCGCCATCAAAGATGCATTGAAAGACATCACCAGTGGAGGTGTAATGATATGGCGGGTATGTGAACATGGATGGGTGAAAGGGAATATGTGGTATAAGTGACATGGATGTAGACTATTAATCAACAAGTTCTTTCTTTGATTTTCTTCTTTGGTAGATTCCCCCGATGAGTTTTGAGGGAGAGGCATGTTTGGAGATCAACTTTTACTCACTTTTATTTTTTACTTTGATTTTTTATTTGTCTGATAGCTTTTTATTTTAGCTAGGGGACTTGTCTAGATCTTTCTTTCTTTTTGATTGGTCCAATAGCTTTTTGTATTGGCTAAGGGACTTTGATTCATCCTTTTCTTTCTTTTGATTTTTCCAATAGCTTTTTATTTTGGCTAAGGGACTTCTCTTTATTTTTCTTTCGTGGCAAGCTTTCTTTTGATTCTGAATCTCCTTTTGAAAAAGGAATTTTACCTTTGATTTCTGATTTTCCTCCTTTATATTTGCTTTAGATGATACTTGTTGATCCATGTCTAAAAGGTAGATGGATTTGGGTGAGATGAATGGAGTGGGAGTGGTGATGCCATCAATGGAGTCTTTGATACTATCCTTTTCGGTACTACTAACATCAACGGAGGCTTGCACGTCCTTAGTGACTTGGAAAGATGACTTGATAGATGGAACATTAGGAGATTCATACCCTAGCCTAAGGAAAGTGTGATGGAAGGATGATGAGCGGATTTCCTCAGTAAGATCATGGTTAAAGAGCGGGTTATCATAGATATCCTAGTCAAACAGGGGGTTATCATAGGTATCAAAAGCTTGTGTGCAGTTGGATATAGAAAGAGTAGGTGTATCATCAAGATCCCAAAAGGTTTCAATCCCAACACGGTCATGTTTTTGCATTTATTATGTAGCAGTCTCAACATCATTGTTGGAAGTATGACCTTTTTTGACAACAGTAGCAGTGTCATTTATTAGCAACTTATCTAGACAATATTCTCCACATCCTAGATCATGAATTTGGACATTGGGGTTTGATAGTGCAGTGACTGGAGTGGATGTTTTGATGGTTTTAGGATCAACACTTATTTGAGGGGGGGATTCTTCACAATTGCTAGGGATGGTGATTTCAACTTTAGGACTTTCATTATGGCTAGACATGAGAGAATTAGGATCTCCTTGTATTGTGATTTCAACTCCATCATGAGAAAATTTCAAGCATTGATGGTATGTAGAGGAAACTACTTGCATTTCATGTATCTATGGTCTTCCAAGGAGGATAGTATAGGTCAAGGGGAGATCAAGGACTTGGCAAACCACATCTTTCACCACAGGGCCAATTCTAATTGGTAGAGTAACTGATCCTTTAGATAAGTGCTCTTCTGGATCAAAAACTCAATATGAAGTGGAGCATTATGCAGATGGGTGAGTAATTGGTAATCTTTTTACTGGAGTCTATTACAGTTTCTAAATATCCCAAGGCATGTATAAAATTTAAAGAGAAGATATTTAAACCAACTCCTCCATCTATTAGAACACGTTTGACCAGACATTTATGGATCAAAAACTCAATATGAAGTGGAGCATTATGCAGATGGGTGAGTGATGTATCATCATTTTTAGTAAATGATAGGAAATGAGGTGTGGTCGTGTGTCCCACCATAGCTTGGAATTGAAAAAATTTCAACTTAGCTCGTACAATGTCTTGTTCATCATGAATCTGATTATGAACTACATAAATGTTAAGAATGGTAGTCTCATAGACATAGTTTGCATTCTTTTCTTTGTTGCTTGATGAAGAAGATTCCCCTTTTTCATAGTTTGGTAGAGGGTTCTTCAATACTCCCTGATCATTGTTCGTTTGGGGTCCTTATACAAATATGGTCTTGTTATCAATCAAGTCTTGTATCAAATCTTTCAGCTGTATACAGTCATTTGTCTTGTGTCCTTTGTTTCGATGAAAGTCTCAAAAATGAGCATCACTCCACTGCCAAGGTTTAACTTGTGGGTTATAATCTTGTGCCTCTCATAATGTTATGGCTTTAGCTTCAAGAAGCTCTTTCAATGCTAATTCCAATGATTTTCCTAAAGGTCTGAACCTTCAGCTATTTGATGATGCTTGATATGGTGGTGGTTTGGTTTCAACATTACTTTGATTGTTGTTTTGGTTGTTGTTTTGATATGTCTTGGTGGTAGCTGCTGTTAAGTTGAATACAGGTTTTGCATTTTGGTTTTCAACTATGCCATCACTGTTACCCACATTCTTGTTTCAATGCCAAAACTTTGGTTTATCATTGTTGTTGTAATTGTTGGAGGAATTTGATGAGTTGTTTTCATTATAAATTTTTATGAATCCTCTCTTGACTAAAGCCTCTTTGATTTTTATTCCATTTTCAATCAACTTTTCGAAGGTTGGTGGACATTGCAATTCTAATCTATAACTCATCTTGTCATTTAGGTTGTCGATAAATATTTCTATCTTTTCCTTTTCAGGTATGGGAAAATAATATCATGTAAATAGGCTTCTACATTTTTGAAGGAATACAAGGAACGATTCACCCTTATTTTGTTCCAAGTTACAAAGATCTTTCATGGTGATGTCATGTTGGATGTTGTAAGAGTCTTGGGTGATGAACTTGTTGACTAATTCCTCAAAGGTGTTAATTGGTGGAGTCAGTTTGGAAAACCATTCAAGGAATTGTCCTCCTAAGCTACATGGAAATAATTGCATCAAGTAAGTTTCCTCATAGGAAAATTCAAGACTCATGGTTCTAAATTCCCTCACATGATCAATGGGATCGGTTTTTCCATTGTATTTTTCTTACATAGGGAATTCACAATTTTTTAGAAAGGGAATCACATGAATACTTTGATCAAACAGATATGGACAAATGCCTTGGATCAAGTATCCTTTTGAAGTTCCCCTTTGCATGTGAAGCATTTGTTGTTGGAGGTTCTTTACTAGATGATTCAAGGCAACTACTTGTTCGGGATCATTTTTGGATTTTTTGAGAGGTGCTTTCAGTTGATTTACATCAAAGTCATCCAGAAATTTCGCACCTTGTTTAGCTAGTTCATAAGGAGGTATTTTTCCCCATTTCTTTTGAAAATATTTTCTAAACATTTGTGGAAATTGGGGTCTTGTTCAGCATGTTGATTATCTTCTTCAATTACTTCTTCTCCTTCAGTGTTGTTGAGTCCATAGAAAGGATTCTCTTCAACCTTAGCCATGGTGTTTTGAGTTTCATTATTTTGAGTTTCACTATTTTGAGTTTCAATAGTTGGAGTTTCGATGGTTTGCGTTTCGGTGTTCATAGTTTCGATGGTTGGACTTTCAATGTTTTGTGTTTCAAGTTGTTTTTCCTTGAGCTTCTTATTTTTTAATACAAGTGTTGTACTTTGACTAAACTTTGGTTTATGTTTGGGAGAGTGCCAAGGATTACAACTAAGTCAAATAGAATGACAAATTCTATGAATGAGACTAAGTTGGATTTTATTATATAGCTTTGTTTCATGATGAAAGGATGAAAAATCCCGATGATAAAATTAGGCTTAAGAATCAAAGGTGTGATAAATTTGATGGTTTTGGAACTTTGATATGTTAGATCTTGGTTTAGGTTGGAGAATTCCACTTGTAGAGGTTAATTTTAACAAGTTTAGACTCTAAGATACCTAAGTAATGATTATGAACTTGATAAGGTTCTACAATTTTGGTTCCAACTATGAAATAGGGGAAAAGTTTTTCTTCCTATACGAGATACTCAAATCTTTGGAAAAGTCTTGGATTTTGACAATAGTAAAATGAATACAAGTTGGGATTGTTCCTTGAAGCTCTTTTGTAGAAATTGAAGACCAATCTCTCCCTAAATTCGTAGAGTGTTGAGAGACATTTTTTATGATCTTTTGGACTAAGAACTATGGACTTTGGTTTCTGGACTTTAATCTTTCGTGAAATCATTTGATAAAGCACATGTTTAGACTCTGTTGTGTACTACTGAGGATTCTCGAGATGAGACTGACTGTCAGACAAGAGATGAATTTAGGTCACTAGTTTTCTAATCTACAAAATGCCCTAGAACAAGTGCAAAATGCACCAAAACATGTGCAAAATGTGCCAAAATAGGTGCAAAATGTGCCAGAACAAGTGCTAGATGCATTAGACTATGTGAAAGATGCGTTGAACTAGGTAAGAGATGTGTTGAAACAGGTGCAAGATGTTCTGCAAGACTTGCAAGATGTTCCATAAAGTTTTACAAGGCTCTGTAAGCAAGTTTTGACTCTGGTAACCTGGACAATATGTGTGAATACAGGTGCAAGATGCACCAAAAAGTAGCCAATATGCACTAGAAGTTTTACAAGATGCGCCAGACTAGGAGAACAACACTGTTTCTTGAAATTTCGTTTGTCTTCAGATTTTCCAGTTAGAGATTTGGTCGTTTCAATGAATGTTATTCTAAATCAAGATTTTCACTTTCGACATATGATGTTTTTTTCAAAATTTGTTTTGAAAAAACTTTGATAAAGACACATCAAGCAATGTACAATCCTAAGGTTGTGAAAGATTGTATTCTTTTGGATTCCACGTGGGTTTTACCCCAACCACACTTATTCTTAGTGGATGAATTCAGAAGCTTGGCCACACGGGCTCCCCCTTATAGTGCACTCACTTCTCAAGTCAACCAAGATTCTAGCCCCCATAAAACTCCCATGGAAAGCTAATCATCTCTACTAAAAACCGTGAGAATGTGGATGCCTTTGCAACAACCATTGTTGCACCAAAGAATAGATAAAGGTTTTTGGCCAAACTATAATAAGGGTTCTATTATGGACATTCTATTCGTGTGGGATAATCCATGTGGCAAGAGACAATTGTTTCCCTTCTCGTTGGAACTATCCTCTTGATACTGGCCTTTGTTCCAGTATCCACATTTATATACCAACCAAAAGTCGCTTGGCTTTAGCGTGTTATCGGTTGGGACGTTCCCTTGGGTGATTACTTTTTCCCACTGCAAGGCAAGCCCTCTAAGATAAATAAAAGCAAGCAAGTATACCCGTAGTTCAATCAATATTTATTTTGCATGAATAAAGAGAGAACACACGCTAGATACTCCACTCACACTCGCAAATAAACACGACTGGGTCTAGCTTTTTGGTCACCCAATTAAGGGGAGAGAAGATTCTCACCATCCATTGCCTACCATCCATTAAGCATGAAAGACATGGTATCCATTAATCCTTAATTAAGCTGGGTGGTTCTAACTTCTAAACAAAAGGGAACAATTAAATCACTTCCCAACCCCTACAATATGTTAGTAGTTTAGTGGCCGGAGTCTCTCTGACAACTAACTGGAACTTGCAAGACAAAACACAAAGTATTAGCTCTCGATTTAGTGGAAAATAATGAAACTACAAAATGTGCACCGTAGGAGACAATATGCACCAAAGAAAGTACACGAAAAAAGTCTCATGTTTGAAACCTCAAGGAACATAAATTTTCCATAATGTTAAAAGAATGGGACAGGACTTCACGGTGGGCTCCATTTTGTATGGTGTGAAATGTGGAAAGTTAGTATCAACACAAACCTTAATGAAACAAATTATATTAAAGATTCAAAGCAAAGAAGCTACTCTAAATTATAATTTAATGAATCTTTCAAGAACGTCTCATTGTCCTCTATTCTTAATGAATCCTTTAACCTCTTGGCCCTCATATTTCTATGTGCACAAAGGCTATTAGAATGACACTTAAGAAATAAGATTAGCATTTAACATGCAAGCTAATTAAATTCCTACATGAAACTAAATGGTAGAAATGATGATGGATATTATGATGAATGATGGATGACTATGATGAATGATGGGTGACTATGATGAATGGACAAACTGTGGTGGATACTATGGTGGTGATCTATATGATTCTACATATCCTAAAATGCAAGCTCTAAATATACTAATCTAAAATGCAACTATGATGCAAAGGATGACATAAAATGCAATTATGAACTAAAGTGTTAGTCTAAGATCTAACTATTATGTAAAAAAATTATATAAAAAACTAATTATAAGACTCCAAAGTGCTCCCAAGCTCAAAGGATAAACCCCATGATAACCCCATTCAAAAGTGGATGCCAAAATGTATGGGAGAATCAAGTGTGAGGAATGTCATGTTTGAAAAATAATTCTAATTTAAAAATTAGGAATTTGCTTAATTTCATGTGGCCTTAGTGAGGGTATGTACCTAGACATGCTTGAATTCCTAATCTAAGATTAGTGAAACTTAATTAAATAAAACAAACTTTAGAAATTGATTTATTTAATTAAATTAGAAGAATATGATTTTTTAGATTTGAAGAATTAAAGGATATGAACAATATAAATAAATTACAAATTTATTTATACATAGTTGAATATTAATTAAATAACTAGGAATTTAATTAATTAAATGTTGTGACTGGATTTTAGTGTATACAATAACCATTAGAGCATAAGGATGATAATGAGAGGGACCTTAAGGAACACAAAGCTACCATATAAGTAGGTCTTGCAATAGTCGAGGACAACATGTCAAGTCTTAGACCTTGACTTGCCAACATCCTTGGGTTGCTCATGGATCCATATCATGGTACAATGCATATACCTATCATCGCTAGTTCAAAGTTTCCATACACACGCAGGGACATTACCATCCATGATGAACCCAACCTTCACTACTACAATGTATGGAAGAGAAATATCACATATTCCTCCAAGTTCCAAATAATGATGCAATTCCACTCTCATTTTCTTATGTCCATCCAATGAAAGTTGCATCTAAATCAACTTATCAACAAACACTTCCTAAAATCAAGGTACAGATAGAATACAATGGTTGTGGTTATTGCAACCTCGAGGAATCCTTCTATGTGGGCATGCTATCACTTTCTCCTAAGACCTATAGTAAACCCAATCATATTGAGAAACTGTCTAAAATAATCAAGGTAAAAAAAATACCTTTGAAAGATGGGGACAACTAAATGTCGAGGTCATAGATGAAGTCAATTTCTCAAAATGGGTATATCAAGAGGAACAAGAAGAAGGTCCTCTTCTTGTGGATCCAAGTAGCAAAGGTTATCAATTGATCAAAAATATGGGCTATACAAGCATCAATGGATTTGGATTGAAACAAAAAGATATTTGTGAACCTATCATCTTAGAAAAGCAATCAAAGAATAAAGGTATTAGGTACAACTCGAACAAAAATGTGACCCCTCTCATTGACAAAATCTTTATTGAGGAAGTTGAAGCTTCTCCTTGGTTAAATCCATTTGATGATGAGGATAACAAAGACTTACCCATGTGATTAACAAAATTATTTGAAAATTCCTCTATATACACCATCACTACCACATCATTTACATCCCCTATCCAAAACAATCCGTTCTCAAACTCATCTACCCCTAGCTCATAGATTAGGACCAACAACAAGTACCAGTTCTTGATTTATTCAAAAATGACGAGGCTATCATAGAACTCATGGGGCTCTAAGAAGGCATGCCTTTTCTCGATCACAAAGTAGGGTTTGTTATTGAACTTGATATGCAAGCATACTATTGATATGCAAGCATACTATGGGGACATGGGTTTCATAAGACCTATTGACTATCCAGAGTGGGTTTCAAATCTCGTACCAATATTAAAACCCACTGGGGGCATCTAGATACGCACAAACTTTAGAGACTTGAATAAAGCATGTACTAAAGATGATTTTCCATTGCCAAACATTGACATTATTATGGATCTTATAGTTGGACATGAGATGTTTTCTCTCATGGAAATATTTTCAATATATAACCAGATAATGATAACACAAGAGGATCAACATAAAGTTGCATTCACATTTCCATGGGGTACCTATTGCTGGAACGTTATGCCCTTTGGTCTAAAATGATGGAGAAACATATCAAAGAGTGATGACTCCAATCTTCCATGACATGTTTCATAAGATTAAAATATTATGTAGATGACATATTAGCAAAATCTATCATAAGAAAAGGTCATCTTGAAGTATTAGCTCAAATTTTTGACAAACTGAAGAAGTATCAGGTGAGACTAAATCTGAAGAAATGTGTCTTTAGAGTCACTTTAGGTAAGATTTTGGGATACATAGTATCATGAAGGGGAATCGAATTGGACCCTACCAAATTCAAAGCCATCATTGAGATGCAACTACCTAAAAACTAAAGAAACTATGTAGTATACAAGGGAAGCTACAACCTATCAGGAGATTCATTGCATAGTTAGCATAAAATTTTCATCCATTCACACACCTTCTTCACAAGGGTGTAGCATTTAAATGGGATCATAATTTCCAATAGGCCTTCCAACAATTGAAGGATTACCTTGCATCACCACAAGTATTGATGCTACACGTTGTGGATAAACCATTGATATTGTACATTTCAACTACATTAACAACATTAGGAGCTCTCCTATCACAACATGATGAATCAAGAAAAGAAAGAGCTATCTATTATATCAATAGGGGCTTAATTACTCATATACGAGCTTAACTACACCCTAATTGAAAGAGCTTGTCTAGCATTAGTTTTTGCTTCACAAAAGCTACAAAACTACATGCTCATCCATCAGATTAAGCTTATCTCTAAGGTTGATCCATTGAAATACTTATTATCAAAGGAAACTCTCATAGGCTATATGGCTAAATTGGTAATGATCCTAAGTGAGTTTGACATTAAGTATGTGGAACGAAAGGTTATCAAAGGACAAGTCATCACATATCAATTAGTAGAAGCTCCCATATATGTTAAGAATCCTCGGGTATCTAAATTTATAGATGAAGGATTATTCACTATAACATCGAAAAACCTATGGAAGCTATACTTTGATTGTTCCCATACGCATCACGGATTAGGAGCCGGTATTTTATTCATAACCCCTCAAGGTGATTGCATTTTGAAGTCCTATAGGCTAGATTTTCCATGCACTAGCAACATACACGAGTACAAGGCCCTCGTCACAGGGTTAATAATGACTATTCAATGGAAGAAACAGGAACTCTAGGTCTATGGTGATTCCCAACTAGTGGTAAGACAAGTCAATGATGACTACCAAACTATGGATGATAAGTTGATGCCATATAAAAGAATTGGTAGATAGCTTTAAATAATACTTCATAGTCATCACCTTTGAGAAAATTCCAAGAGCTAACAACAAAGTGGCAAATGCCATGGGAACTATTGGATC
>VDFB02052525.1:0-25705 GCA_007258455.2 Sequoia sempervirens | reverse complement strand
TTGTTGGAGGTTCTTTACTAGATGATTCAAGGCAACTACTTGTTCGGGATCATTTTTGGATTTTTTGAGAGGTGCTTTCAGTTGATTTACATCAAAGTCATCCAGAAATTTCGCACCTTGTTTAGCTAGTTCATAAGGAGGTATTTTTCCCCATTTCTTTTGAAAATATTTTCTAAACATTTGTGGAAATTGGGGTCTTGTTCAGCATGTTGATTATCTTCTTCAATTACTTCTTCTCCTTCAGTGTTGTTGAGTCCATAGAAAGGATTCTCTTCAACCTTAGCCATGGTGTTTTGAGTTTCATTATTTTGAGTTTCACTATTTTGAGTTTCAATAGTTGGAGTTTCGATGGTTTGCGTTTCGGTGTTCATAGTTTCGATGGTTGGACTTTCAATGTTTTGTGTTTCAAGTTGTTTTTCCTTGAGCTTCTTATTTTTTAATACAAGTGTTGTACTTTGACTAAACTTTGGTTTATGTTTGGGAGAGTGCCAAGGATTACAACTAAGTCAAATAGAATGACAAATTCTATGAATGAGACTAAGTTGGATTTTATTATATAGCTTTGTTTCATGATGAAAGGATGAAAAATCCCGATGATAAAATTAGGCTTAAGAATCAAAGGTGTGATAAATTTGATGGTTTTGGAACTTTGATATGTTAGATCTTGGTTTAGGTTGGAGAATTCCACTTGTAGAGGTTAATTTTAACAAGTTTAGACTCTAAGATACCTAAGTAATGATTATGAACTTGATAAGGTTCTACAATTTTGGTTCCAACTATGAAATAGGGGAAAAGTTTTTCTTCCTATACGAGATACTCAAATCTTTGGAAAAGTCTTGGATTTTGACAATAGTAAAATGAATACAAGTTGGGATTGTTCCTTGAAGCTCTTTTGTAGAAATTGAAGACCAATCTCTCCCTAAATTCGTAGAGTGTTGAGAGACATTTTTTATGATCTTTTGGACTAAGAACTATGGACTTTGGTTTCTGGACTTTAATCTTTCGTGAAATCATTTGATAAAGCACATGTTTAGACTCTGTTGTGTACTACTGAGGATTCTCGAGATGAGACTGACTGTCAGACAAGAGATGAATTTAGGTCACTAGTTTTCTAATCTACAAAATGCCCTAGAACAAGTGCAAAATGCACCAAAACATGTGCAAAATGTGCCAAAATAGGTGCAAAATGTGCCAGAACAAGTGCTAGATGCATTAGACTATGTGAAAGATGCGTTGAACTAGGTAAGAGATGTGTTGAAACAGGTGCAAGATGTTCTGCAAGACTTGCAAGATGTTCCATAAAGTTTTACAAGGCTCTGTAAGCAAGTTTTGACTCTGGTAACCTGGACAATATGTGTGAATACAGGTGCAAGATGCACCAAAAAGTAGCCAATATGCACTAGAAGTTTTACAAGATGCGCCAGACTAGGAGAACAACACTGTTTCTTGAAATTTCGTTTGTCTTCAGATTTTCCAGTTAGAGATTTGGTCGTTTCAATGAATGTTATTCTAAATCAAGATTTTCACTTTCGACATATGATGTTTTTTTCAAAATTTGTTTTGAAAAAACTTTGATAAAGACACATCAAGCAATGTACAATCCTAAGGTTGTGAAAGATTGTATTCTTTTGGATTCCACGTGGGTTTTACCCCAACCACACTTATTCTTAGTGGATGAATTCAGAAGCTTGGCCACACGGGCTCCCCCTTATAGTGCACTCACTTCTCAAGTCAACCAAGATTCTAGCCCCCATAAAACTCCCATGGAAAGCTAATCATCTCTACTAAAAACCGTGAGAATGTGGATGCCTTTGCAACAACCATTGTTGCACCAAAGAATAGATAAAGGTTTTTGGCCAAACTATAATAAGGGTTCTATTATGGACATTCTATTCGTGTGGGATAATCCATGTGGCAAGAGACAATTGTTTCCCTTCTCGTTGGAACTATCCTCTTGATACTGGCCTTTGTTCCAGTATCCACATTTATATACCAACCAAAAGTCGCTTGGCTTTAGCGTGTGAAATGCTGGGACGCTCCTTGGTGATGACGCCACCCAAGGCGCAAGCCTCCTTTCCAAGATAGCCGCGCGTGCTATACCCTAGGCTCAATCTCACCATTGTTTCAGCTTGAAATGAGAGAACACACGCTAGATACTCCACTCACACTCGCAAATAAACACGACTGGGTCTAGCTTTTTGGTCACCCAATTAAGGGGAGAGAATATTCCTACCATCCATTGCCTACCATCCATTAAGCATGAAAGACATGGTATTCATTAATCCTTTAATTAAGTTGTGTTCCTAACTTAAACAAAAGGGAACAATTAAATCACTTCCAACCCCTACAATATGTTAGTAGTTTATGTTTGAGTCTTTGACAACGAATCTGGGAAACTTGCAAGACAAAAACACAAAGTATTAGCTCTCAGATTTAGTGAAAAATAATGAAACTACAAAATGCACCAGAATGGAGACAATATGCACCAAAGAAAGTGTCATTTGTGCCAAAAGTCTCATGTTTGAACCCGCGAACATAAATTTTCCATAATGTTAAAAAGAATGGGACAGGACCCCACGGTGGGCTCCATTTTGTGCGTGTGTGAAATGTGGAAAGTTAGTATCAACACAAACCTTAATGAAATGAATTATATTAAAGATTCAAAGCAAAGAAGCTACTCTAAATTTCAATTTAACAAATCTTTTAAGAACGTCTCGTTGTCGTCCATTCTTAATGATTCCTTTAACCTCTTGGTCCTCAGATTTCTATGTGCACAAAGGTTGTTAGAATGACACTTAAGAAACAAGATTAGTATTTAACATGCATGCTAATTAAATTCCTACATGAAACTAAATGGTAGAAATGATAATGGATACTATGATGAATGATGGATGACTATGATGAATGATGGGTGACTATGATGAATGGACAAATGGTGGTGGATACTATGGTGGTGATCTATATGATTCTACATATGCTCAAATGAAAACTCTAAATATACTAATCTAAAATGTAACTATGATGCAAAGGATGAAATAAAATGCAACTATGAAGCAAAGTGTTAGTCTAAGATCTAACTATTATGTAAAAAATTATATAAAAACTAATTATAAGACTCCAAAGTGCTCCCAAGCTCAAAGGATAAACCTGCATGATAACTCTATTCAAAAGTGGATGCCAAATGTGTGGGAGAATCAAGTGTGTGAGGAATAAGCCATGTGTTTGAAAATAATTCTAATTTAAAAATTAGAATTATTTAATTTCATGTGGCCTTAGTGAGGTGGCATAAAAATTTGTAGACATGCTTGAATTCCTAATCTAAGATTAGTGAAACTTAATTAAATAAAACAAACTTTAAAAAAAAAAAAATTAATTAAATTAGAAGAATATGATTTTTTTAGATTTGAAGAATTAAAGGATATGAACAATATAAATAAATTGCGAATTTATTTATACATAGTTGAATATTAATTAAATAACTAGAATTTAATTAATTAAATGTTGTGACTGATTTTAGGTGTATACAATAACCATTAGAGCATATGATGATAATGAGAGGGACTCAGAAGGAACAATAAAGCTACCTATATAAGTAGGTCTTGCAATAGCTGAGACAACATGTCAAGTCTTAGACCTTGACTTGCCATACAACATCCTTTTGGGTTGCTCATGGATCCATATCATGTAGGCCAATGCATATACCTATCATCAGTGTCTAAAGTTTCCATACATTGACGAGGACATTACCATCCATGATGAACCCGAACCTTTCTACTACTACAAATGTATGGAAGAGAAATATCACATATTCCTCCAAGTTCCAAATAATAATGTAGTTCCACTCTCATCTTCTTATGTCGATCCAATGAAACTTGCATCTACATCAACTTCTCAACAAACACTTCCTAAAATCAAGGTACAGATAGAAGACAATGGTTGTGGTGATTACAACCTCGAGGAATCCTTCTATGTGGGAAAACTACCACTTTCTCCTAAGACATATGGTAAACCACATCATATTGAGAAAGTGTCTAAAATAATCAAGGTAAAAAAAGTACCTTTGAAAGATGGGGACAGCTAAATGTCGAGGTCATATATGAAGTCAGTTTCTCAAAATGGGTGTATCAAGAGGAACAAGAAGAAGGTCCTCTTCCCATGGATCCAAGTAGCAAAGGTTATCAATTGATCAAAAATATTGGCTATACAAGCATTAGTGGACTTGGATTGAAACAAAAAGGTATTTGTGAACCTATCATCTTAGAAAACCGATCAAAGAATAAAGGTATTAGGTACAACTCAAACAAAAATGTGACCTCTCTAATTGAAAAAATGTTTATTGAGAAATTTGAAGCTTCTCCTTGGTTAAATCCATTTGATGATAAGGATATTGAAGACTTACCCATGTTAATAACAAAATTATTTGAAAATGCCTCTATATACACCATCACTACCACATCATTTACATCCCCTATCCAAAACAATGAACTCAAACTCATCTACCCCTAGCTCATAGATTAGGACCAACAAAAAGCACTAGTTCTTGATTTATTCAAAAATGATGAGGCTATCACAGAACTCATGGGGCTCTAAGAAGGCATACCTTTTTTTTATCACAAAGTAGGGTTTGTTATTGAACTTGATATGCAAGAATACTATGGGGACATGGGTTTCATAATACCTATTGACTATCCAGAGTTGGTTTTAAATCTCGTACCAATATCAAAATCCACTGGGGCCATCTAGATATGCACAAACTTTAGAGACTTGAATAAAAAATGTACTAAAGATGATTTTCCATTGCCAAACATTGACATCATTGTGGATCTTACAGTTGGACATGAGATGTTGTCTCTCATGGAGATATTTTCAAGATATAACCAGATAATGATAACATAGGAGGATCAACATAATGCCACATTCACATTTCCATGGGGTACCTATTGCTGGAACGTTATGCCCTTTGGTCTCAAAAATGCTGGACCAACATATTAGAGAGTGATGACTGTAATATTCCACAACATGTTTCATAAGATTTCGAAAGATTATGTAGATGACATATTATCAAAATCTATCACAAGAAAAGGTCATCTTGAAGTATTAGCATAAATTATTGACAAGATAAATAGGTATCAGTTGAGACTAAATCCAAAGAAATGTGTCTTTAGAGTCACTTTAGGTAATATTTTGGGATACATAGTATCATGAAGGGGAATCGAATTGGACCCTACCAAATTCAAATCCATTATTGAGATGCAACTACCTAAAAACTAAAGAAACTCCATAGTATACAAGGGAAGCTACAATCTATCAGGAGATTCATTGCATAGTTGGTAGAAAATTTTCATCCATTCACACACCTTCTTCACAAGGGTGTAGCATTTAAATGGGATCATAATTTCCAATAGGCCTTCCAGTAGTTGAAGGATTACCTTGCATCACCACTAGTATTGATGCTACACATTGTGGCTAAACCATGATATTGTACATTTCAACAAAATTAGCAACATTAGGAGCTCTCTTAGCACAACATGATGAATCAAGAAAAGAAAGAGATATCTATTATATCAAAATGGCCTTGCTCAAATATGAGCTTAACTACACCCTAATTTAAAGAGCTTGTCTAGTATTAGTTTTTGCTTCATAAAAGCTACGAAACTACATGCTTATCCATTAGATTACTTTCTTATCTCTAAGGTTGAACCATTGAAATACTTATTATTAAAAGAAACTCTCATAGGCTGTATGGCTAAATGGGTAATGTTCCTAAGTGAATTTGACATTCAGTATGTGGACTAAAAGGTTATCAAAGGACAAGTCATCGCATATCAATTAGTAGAAGCTCCCATATATGTTAAGAATCTTTGGGTATCTAAATTTATAGATGAAGGAATATTCACCATAACATCAACAAACTTATGGAAGCTATACTTTGATTGTTCCCATACGCATCACGGATTAGGAGCAGGTATTTTGTTCATCACCCCTCAAGGTGATTGCATTTCAAAGTCCTATAGGCTAGCTTTTGCATGCACTAACAACATAGAAGAGTACAAGGCCCTCATCACAAGGTTAATAATTGTTATTCAATGGAAGATCCAAGAACTCTAGGTCTATGGTGGTTCCCAACTAGTGGTAAGACAAGCCAATGATGACTACCAAACTATGGATGATAAGTTGATGCCATATAAAAGAATGGTAGATAGCTTTAAATAATACTTCATAGTCATCACCTTTGAGTAGACTCCAAGAGCTAACAAAAAAGTAGCAAATTCCATGGGAACTATTGGATCTTTACTAGGCATGCCACATAACAGCTTGAAATGCAATTTTTTTGTGGATCAGCTTCTCATACTAACTTTTGACATTCCTAAATTAGAATTTTTATGTGAAATATTTGGTCTCAATTCCCCTTGGTACCACAATATTTACCTATACCTCCATGATGTTATATTTCCATCCAACCTTACTAGTAACCTCTACAAAACATTTATCTAAATATCCTCTCACTTTGTCATCATTGGTGATACCCTTTACCGAAGAAGTCTTGGTGGAATGTTACTCAGATATCTTAACCTTGACGAACCTTCAACTACCTTAAAAGAGATACATGAAGGAGTTTGCGGGTCACATTCGAGTGGTGTTACCTTATCAAATAAGTTGCTTAGAATGGGATATTATTGTCCTCCCATGGAACAATATGCTAATCAATTTTTGAAATAGTGCTTACAATGTCAATAGCATGGTGATCCCGTCCATTCTCTAACTAAGGAATTAAGACTTATCATGATACCATGGCCTTTATCGTAGTGGGGGATTGATCTCATTGGGAAGATAACACCTACCTCATCTAATGACCATAAATTCATAATCACCACCACCAAGTATTTTAGAAAGTTGATAAAAGCCAGTCCCATGACATATATCACAGGAAAATATATATCCAAATTCATCCTAAACTAAGTAATTTTCCACTATGGTGTTCTGCAAGCCATTATCACATATAATGGAGTATCTTTCAAAAACCAAGATGTTTGAGAACTTTACAACCAATTCCATATCCAACATCATTTCTTTACACCCTACTACCCTAAAGGAAACAACCTTGAGTAGAAGTGTCTACCAAGACTATCCTAAAGACCTTGAAAAAGATAGTTAATAATTTTCCAGTCAGGATTGGCACTTACAATTAAACCTTTCCTTATGGGCTTATCGAATGAGTACCAAAACACCAACTGGTGCTACTCCATATTCCTTATTTTATGGAATTGAAGCTATCTTACCCATTAAGGTTTAGCTCCCATCAATTAGAGTTTCATTGCAACATCTAGGTTGAATGAGCTTGAATTTTTGGATGAGCATCATCTAGAAAAAACTTGATCACTTACATGCATATAGGAATTGACTACATAAAAGCTATAATAAGAAGATCAAGGGCAAAAAATTTCAAGTAGGAGACCTCATGCTTAAAGAGAATAAAAAAATTGATTTTATCAAGACAAAAAAGGACAATTTGAACCTTACTGGTTGGGAATTGTTGGATGAGCGTCATCTAGAAAAAACTTGATCACTTACAAGCATATAGGAATTGACTACATAAAAGCTATAATAAGAAGATCAAGGGCCAAAATTTTCAAGTAGGAGACCTCATGCTTAAAGAGAATAAAAAAATTGATTTTATCAAGACAAAAAAGGACAATTTGAACCTTACTAGTTGGGACTTTTTGTCATCACTGCAAGCTATGGATCTGGAGCATAGTAGTTAGCAAACCCTAAAGGAGACCCTTGCAAGTACCTATCAGCAACAATCACCTCAAGCGGTTCTATGCCTAACTCGTGAGGGGTATCTTATTCCAAAAATTCAAATGAAGGATAAAATAGTAAAGAGAAAAATTGTCAATAAGGGTGTGGTTCGGTAGTCAAGTCGCTTGGTTGTAGTGACAGCCACCAGGGTTCAAACCCTCACTGGGCCAAAGTGCTCATAAGCCTTGTGCCTTCACTGGGTCATTGCGCTCATGGGTTTGGTTGTTTCTTATGGTTTCTTGTACCCATTTCATAGCTCTAGTCAAAAGTGTTTACCCCTAATAATATGGGTGCATTGCACCTTTAAGAAAAATCAAAAAATCAAAAATAGTAAAGAGAAAAATCATCCTCTAGTGAAAACCACTTTGGTGGCGCTTTGGGTAAGTACCTTGGTGAAAACTTGGAAAACAGGTGTCTTGTGTAAATAAGCACCATCTACCATCTATTAAGTACTCTTTTGATCTGACCATAATAAAATATTCATCCATCCATCATCCATCCATTCATCTCCATCCATATCATGGCTTGGTGTTCAACTAGTATCTATCGCTATCAATATTACTTGGCAATATCCTAAGGTCAACTAGTCCTGCCTATAATGAAATAGTCTAACACATGACTGGGAGAATCCTCTTATACCTAGTTGTTAGCAAGGATTCTTGTATATCACCTAAGTCGCTTGAAAACCAAAAACATCTAGATACATTCAAAAACCAAAAACATCTAGTTACATTCAAAATCCTAAAAACATCCAAATATTTCAAAACACCAAAAATATCCAAATATTATGAAAATACGAAAAACAAATAAGAAAATGTCAAATACCAAAAATAGCCTCAAAATATTTCAAAAATTCAAAACCATTTTAAATTTTTCCAAAAACAAAACAACCATCCATTTCATCCATTCTTCATCCATCCATAATAATTTCCATCTATAATAAGTATCATCACCCTCAGCTTTGGAAAAACAAATAGAAGCAAGTACAACCATTATCAAAACACAAAACATTCATGCAAAGTTATGAGTCTTGATCATTGTCAAACATGTCGACAAAATTTCATATCAACAACTTGAATATTTACAAAAACAACATATACTGAATGTCTTAACGGATATATCTTTCCTAGAATAGACACCATTTCAAATATCAACTAAAGAAAAACTCTCTGGCAAGAGGTACGATAGCATTGATGTGTTCGTTAGTAGGTCTTTTATTTTGGTTTTATCTTTTTGTCTCATTACATTGCTCACTCAAAACTACCTTCATCTTCAATATCTTGGCATGTCTAGATGGGTAGGTAATGCGGCATAGTCATTGCTTTAGTCTATTGTGTTTGTTGGATGTTCTTGTAATACAACCTTGGAAAATACTTTCCTTGTGTGTGTAGGGATAGTCTCAAGTAATACAATGGTTGGTGCATATCAAGTTCTTTATACCTTTTATGCATCAGTTTACTTGCTTCAATGGCTTCATTTTCTCACATGATAAAATAAGGTGTTTGTATGTCAGGTATGACCTATCTATTTGCAAAGTCAAAGTCCAAGCAATAGATAAAACTCCACCCTAGTTCTTCATACCTTGGTGCATCGTGTCTACTTGCTATATCAAAATAAGGATTGCTTTATATTATGTTACATAATCTAAAATGAAAAAGCAAATCATTTATCCTATTTCCTCACATATCCAATAAAATCTGAACACAAATCATAGATTTATTGGTATCTTGATCAACATCATCATTCTATTCTATCTCATTTCTATTTTTTTCTAACTAATCCATTCATTCATTTATTCTATCATACTAACATTTTATATCCAAGTATCATGACATGACAACAACAAAATATATGCATCCCATCTTGAATCCACAAACCATCAGTAGCATCTCATATCATCCATCCTACATAGTCATCACATATGCCATATGAAAATAGAAAAAAGAAATCATGACTATATTATCATCCATATCATACATCTTGCATCCATAGAACATTAGAAACATGCAAATCATAAACATCATAATAATTAGATATCCATCATCACATCATGGAAAGATGAAACATCTCATAATACATGCATCCATAAATACATTTGCATCCATAATCAATAGCATACATCATAAAAAGATCAATGCATAAAACATAACACCATCTCATGATCACATCAAAATAATCTCACCTCATATATTATCAAAAAAATGAAGGTAGATACATATCAAATTTGTGATATACATCAAAATATACAGGAGGCTATCCATATGACGAATGTGTATACATCAAGGAATGTCTACATCAAAATATAGATACAAAAAGTCTATACAAGATGGGTCTACCCCGAGCTCCCTCAATTCTCTTGATTGGATGGAGGCTAAGGAGGTGGTGGTCCCATCGGCTGTTGTTGATCACCATGTCCCACTAACTGAACCTGCAAAGGTTTGCCCACTGATGCACCATTTGATTTTCTTAGACCTGCAACACTCCTCTGAGAAAACCTAGGTTGTCGCCTATGTGCAGGCACTGTTATGTCATACAAAGTCTGGTAATATGTCGCCTCAGCTTGTATGGTCCAAATCTCTTAGGTGTACCGAGCCAAAGGGATTGTCTAACCCTGTTCCTATGCAACAGCCTCTAACTATTGTCTATGTATTGTCTCCTGAGCCAGTTGTATAGAAGGTCAATTATAAATGGAACTATTTAAATGATACTATTTAAAGGTCCTCTCTTTTTTCGGGTTTTACTATTACTATTTCACTATTACAATCTGGATTAAGACGACTCTTAAATTGAACTGAAACAAAGGTATACAATGCTTACTAACTAGGAAATTGGAAGGACACTTAAAAAGAAATCCTCAGAATCACTTGGTATGTTTTAAGATAGCAAGAAACTTAAAGGAGTTTTGTAATTGAAGTTGGGTGGAATCTTGCATTTGTTCCTTGAATATGGCTAAGAACATTGGAGATGAGGTCTTCTCTCGATCATGATGTCCCCGTATGCCTCCTCCTGATCGACCTTCACATATTTATCGGTAGCTAAAACTGGAAGCCAATTGAAATTGTTTTAGTCATTAAACAATTTAAGCAAACAAGGCATTGAAGATAATTACTTATTTAACCCTTACCACATGTTTCATAGAATAGCCTGGCTGCTTGTGTTCTATCCATCCCCTCAGTGAGCTAGTTCAAAGACTGCTTTGGTGGAACTCCTGGTGTATTGGAATGATCTCTCAAAGGACCTGTCTCCACCATTAAATCTGCATTTGGAAGTTTTTAAAGGATGAGCTTGAATTCAATTCAATTGAATGTAAAGCAATCTGAATTTAACTTGTGTTTGTGGGTTCAATACACTTACCAAATTGGTTCAGATTGATGTTTTGATTTTGGCTTGAGATGACTTCCAACTGGGAAGTGCCTATTGCCTCCATCATGTGTTCTTAATCAGGAAGGACACTTCCAAGTTGGGAAGTGCCTATTTCCTCCATCATATGTTCTTCGCCGGGAACGAAACTGCCAAGTCCATCTGGTGTAATATCCAACTGGGAAGTGCTCATTTCCCCCATCATATGTTTGTCGGGAAGGACACTGCCAAGTCCATCCGGTGTAATACGCTTTCTTTTCAGGCTAATTAAATCAAACTCTAAATTCAGTAGAAAATATAAATGCTTTTTCAATGGAGGAATTAATTTATTAATTTTCACTGACACCTTTTTGTTATTGGGATTGAATCCTCTTTTACTAATTCCAATGGTTCTGATGTAGGGGTCACCTTATTAGATTTGAGACTTTGACCTGGAGTTGTTTAGTCCAATAAATATGAGTAATGTGTGTTAAAATAGACGTTTGACATTAAATTTCTGAAGTGGGGACTGTATAAACCATGAGAAACTTTCAAAATGATACACATCTTACAAAAATCAAAATATGCATAAATCTCAAAAACTCCTAGTGACTGTATTTTGCTATTCTGCATTGGAGTAGTTGTTCACTGTTCACTAAAAAGTGCATTTTACCATCATTCCTAAAGGAAAAACGAAAAATGACCTGAAGGCACTGATGTTAATTCCATTTGATTGACATCCCAATCCACATCCCAATCCATTTTTTGGTTTGGGGTATCAATTGTAGCCAACACTTCTTTATTTACAGGGTCAGCTTCACTCTACATAACACATTAAATTATTAATTTCAATTAGACTGAAAATTCTCCAAATAGCTTTTGAATGAGTAACCAAAAGAGTGAAGTTAAAACCATGGAATTTATTGGCTAGTCCTCATCATCTCTCCTTTCAAGGGTCAAAGATAAATGTTTCTTCCTATTTTCAAGAGTTTCTATAAGAAGGAATAAAAGGAAAAAAAAATTAACAAAAAAAAAATTAATTTGGATGTATCTTAAAAAAAGATCAAAACACAAAATTATAACTTTTGAAATATATATAGCTCAAGGGAATTTAAAATGAACATGCCTTGTATTTTCTCTTTATTTCGTCTAAGAACATTTTGGTTCCACAGCTCTAATAAGGGCATTGTGCAACAGGGCTCATATGACTTCAAAAAGAAGAGAGTGGATGGAAGCCACATCAGCTTCTCTCTTGTAATCAATTGCCTCCTTGTTCGTAACTTGTAGAAAAAGAAGAATAGTTATATGAATATCCTGAAACTATTAAAATACTTTGATAATAGGAAAAAATATACTGAGTATTAAAATATACAATGTTTAAAAGCTAAACTACAGAAGGTCATCAAGAGCGGAAATCTTTTAACCCGTGCAAATAACTTCACAAGTACAGAGCTATGGGGGATTACTCTTTATGATATTCTAATGAGAATCGACCAAATCGAAACCCCAAAAAAAATATAAAAATCTTTGATCAATCCCCATTAGGTACACTATCTATAGTTGAGCTATACAATTGAATGGTGGTACTCTATAATCAGTCAGAGAGATTAATTTTTCAATTTTGAGCCTTCGAGTATCGCCTTTGACGATGCTGGAGCGATCACTAAGCCATTTCATATACACTTCACCAGAAATAAATGTTTTTTTGTCCAAAATGATGGATTTATTCTTTCTATTAGTACGCCTGATGGAAGGTTGAACACTCTATGCATCAAGCATCGGCTTCATAAAGAAAATAACAATGCACAATCAATCCATTAGCAGAAATTTAAAATCACCTTCCCTACACTTCCCTTAACTATAGTACATTATATTGTTAATTAATGCACAATACCGATTTAGCACTCTCAGGCTAAGCCTCCCCTTGTTGCTCTACTTCACGTGGAAGTTCATTAGTGTTAAATCCATCTTGTTCTTTCAGAATTTCCCCATCTGCAAGTGAAAGAGTGTCTAACACTATTTACTATACAATGCCTATTATAATAAAAAATTTCTTGGCTAAAAGCATTGAAATTGGTTAGCATAACCTTGTTGTTGCTCTGTATTTAAATTCAAGTTAGGAGGCAGAAGTTTATTTTCAAGTTCTGCTACCAGCCTATCTTCATCAAACCATTCAGGTTCTACTACCAACCTATCTTCATCAAACCTAAAACATTTTTTTCTTGTCTATGAAATTTAGAGCTGTAATTTAACTTCCACATGTTGAACTAATGTTTAAGAATAGCCTATGCTAACACAAGCTAAACTTAAAATAGTATAGGGATAGGAATGCATGAAATTTTAGTTTGATTACGGCACCACTGTTCAAATCTCAAATTATCATCTAGCAGTGTGATCTTTTCGACATTAGCTACGCACAAGAAGAGAGAATTAATTATATTTATTTTGGAGAAAAATATATTCACTCTAAAATGTAAACAAATTACCTTGAATATTCATTGGTTTGAGTGATGTAGTTTGTTCTTCATCACGAATTAGGAAGAATTCCTCCTACAGAGCACAACATAAATTAAACTAAGTTGATTAAAGAAATTGCACAATCTAATTTTATTTTTGTGAAATTGATCACTTACCAAATCGATGGGGTGCATCGCCAGCTGTTCAGTGTCGTCCAACTCGTCAAGGTCATAATCAACCCCAGAAACATGGCTTTTTGTAAAGGATTTCTTGATTTGGTTTTGTTAAGCCACTGATAACATTATAAGTTATTATTATTAAGCTATTTCATTATCAAGCTTTCATCTCAAAGCCTCCAAATCCCTCCATAGAGTTTGTCCTACAATTTCACATGAATTAGAAAAATGATTACAGTACAAGGAATTCAGCCATAAAATAAGTAATTGTAATCGAGTAAGCAATGAAGCAAATGAGATTTATACCATAATCCTAGTTGCATAATTTGCAAGCACGAAAAACATCAAAGCAGAGCAATGTTACTTGAAATTCCCAAAAATGCTTCACTTAAGAAAAGGAATTCCCAAGGAAAGGTGACTGAACATTACTTACCGTAAAGAAATTTGACCTTCCTGTTGTAGATATTTACCAGGCCTTCTGCAATTTTTTTTTTCAATTGCACTATAAGAAGTTTGAAAGTTGAAGTCTAATAATAAAAGTTTGTGCAAAAAAGGCAGATTGTGTTTACCGATGAGTATTCCACTTAGTGGCGGGGGAACTGTTGGATTGAGAATTTGTTCACTGCACAAGCCAAACAATGTAGTGAAAAACTTCTAAATTATACTTAGTAATAGCTTTTCAATTATAATTCCAAACAAGATAATAATTAAGCTAAGTGAGCAGAACAAAGAGCATATAATACTAGATCTCCACAATGTCAATTTTGTCAACATCTCTTCTGTTGATTTTGGTCTACATTATGGCCGCAATCTTGCAAAAATACAATTAATGAAATAACTAAACATAAAAGTAACTATTTATAATAAAAGACTGGAGGTGGAAGACAATTTATACCAGAATCTCCCAATTTATAACATAACAATAACTATTTATAATAAAAGCCTCTGAATCTCCCTTCCAAAGAGCTGCTGCAAATTCTTCCAGAAGATAGAAATTATTGCTAAATGTGATTAAAAGAATGATCAAATCTCAAGCATATAAAGGAATTTTTTATTTTCTTGCACTCATGAACATAGTATAAGAATTAATATTGTCTATGTTTCTGAATAACTTTCTCTGGGATGTTTGAATGCAATACAATGTTGAACAAGGTAATAAACAAATCAAAGTTAATGAAATAAATTTACAGAGAAAATCTGGTGAAGGTAATGCAATAAATTTACTGTAAAGAAATTGAAGAGTGCAAGTGTGTAATTGTGAGAAATGCTCCAACTTGAGAAATAGTGAAGGAAATTGAAATGAAATGAGATAAATTGAAATGGAATGAAGAAACAAAGAGGGTACTTTGTGCTGTTACCACCGAGTGTATGGGCTAGTCAATACTAAAGTAGATACTAACTATGGTTAGCTTCTTTGTAGATTTTGTAAATTGTTATGTTTCAATGACTGAATTGTAAGGAGCAATTAAGGTTTCTGATGTTGACATATTATAGAGGTACACAATTCTTCCATCTCTCATGGTTTTTTAGTTCTATCAATGTATCTGGATCAAACACAGGGTCACAAGTGCAATAGTGACTGTATCAAATAGTGAGCATATTTTTTTGGTTTACTAATCACCTATAATTGTTGATATAAAAGGGTGATACATTTGGACAGTTGATCAAATATGGATTTTAAAATCAACTAATCAATTTCTTGATTTTCAAATAAAGTAAATGTTGTATAAGAGTCTATTGAGAAAATATTTTTGTTGTAGAACTGATAAAGAAGACAAAAACATTAATTACCCAAAAAAAAAAATATATCTATGGTGATAAATGAGGGATTTACATTAACACGAATAATATTTACAAAGATAAATGATTTAGGTGACAATTTTCTATTTTAGGAGTTGGAGTCTAAGGGAACTAATCGAAAGCAAGTTGTGACACTATTGTTTATGGAAAGTAAGAGGAGAGCTAACTCACTAGAATATAAGTTATCTTCTAAATATTTTTTATATCAAATATCAATGGAGTTATGTCTTAGTATGCATAATTTGTATAATTCAAAAGAAGATATTCTCATTTTTATTAAGGGTTTGATCTAAAGGAATCTTCTATAGTGCATGAAGTATGAGTATCATTATAAAATGGGCCCTCTAAGTATTAAAGTTTGCATGTGAGGTTTGATAAAGTGTATTATATGTTATAATGTGGGAATGATCTCACAATAGTATGTCCCACTTTTTGGCCTAATTAGGATGTTCAAAATTAGTATTTTTTACTATTTTTCACATTATATCAATTATAGGGAACAAACAATCAAAAATTAAGGATGGTGTAGACTAATGATTCTTGGCATATATTCTATGTAGATTCAAGTTATAATTCTGTTAAAAAATAAAGGATTCTTTCAATCACTTTGTATTTCTATTTTTCATTTACAAGCTTAGCTTCACTTTGCATAACACATTAAATTATTAATTTCAATTGGACTGAGAATTCTCCTAATAGCTTTTGAATGAGTAACCAAAAGTTTGCAGTTAAAACCCACCAAATTTATTGACTGGTTCTCATCATCTCTCCCTTCAGTGGTCAAAGATGAGCATTTCTTCCTATTTCCAAGAGTTTCTATAAGAAGGAATAAAAGGAAAAATAAGTTAACAATTTTTTTTTAATTTCGATGTATGTTAAAAAGAGATCAAAACACAAAATTACAACTTTAGAAATATATGTAGCTCAAGCAAATTTTAAATGAGCATGCCTTGTATTTTCTCTTTGTTCCATCCAAGAACATTTTTGTTCCATAGCTCTAATAAGGGCATTGTGCAACAGGGTTCATATGACAATTTTGTAGATGTGGATAAGAACGAATTGGATGGAAGCCACATCAGCTTCTCTCTTGTAATGGACAATCGGCTCCTTGCTTGCAACTTGCAGAAAAAGAAGAATAGTTATATGAATATCCTAGAACTATCAAAATACTTTGATAACAGGAAAAAATATAGTGAGTATTAAAATATACAATGTCTAAAAGCTAAACTATAGTAGATCATCAAGAGCGTAAATATTTTAACCCGTACAAATAAATTCACAAGTACAGAGCTATGGGGGATTATTCTTTATGATATTATAATGAGAATCAACCAAATTGGAACCCCCAAAAAAACATATAAACATCTTTGATCAATCCCCGTTAGGTACACTATCTATAGTTGAGCTATACAATTGAATGGTGGTACACTGTAATCAGTCAGAGAGATTACTTTTTCTATTTTGAGCCTATGAGTATCGCCTTTGACGATGTGAGAGGGATCACTAAGCCATTTCTTATACACTTCATTAGAAAAAATGTATCTTTGTCCCAAATGATGGATTTCTTCTTTCTTTTTATGTTAATCACACACCTATTAGTACACATGATGGAAGGTTGAACACTCTATGCATCAGGCTCCAGCTTGATAAAGAAAATAATAATGCACAATTAGTCCATTAGCAAAAATTTAAAATCACCTACCCTGCGCTTCCCTTAACTAGTACATTATACTATTAATTAATGCACAATACCAATTTAGGACCGTCAGGCTAAGCCTCCCCTTGTTGCTCTACTTCATGTGGAATTTCCCCATCTGCAAGTGAAAGAGTGTCTTGTTAATTAACACTATTTACTATACAATTCCTATTATAATAAAACTTTTATTGGATGAAAAAGTGTTGAAATTGGCTAACACAACCTTACTGTTTCTCTGTATTCAAATTGAAGTCAGGAGGAAAAGTGTTATTTTCAGGTTCTTCTACCAGCCAATCTTCATCAAATCTAAAACATTTTTTCTTGTCTATGAATAAAATTTAGAGTTGTAATTTACCTTCTACATGTTAAACTGATGTTTAAGAATAGCCTATGTTAACACCAACTAAACTAAAAATAATATCTAGGACTAGGAATGTATGAAATTTACACGTGAATTTGATCGTAGCACAAGTGTTCAAATCTCAAATTATCATCTTGTAGTGTGATATTTTTGACATTAGCTACACACAAGAAGAGAGAATTAATTATGTTTATTTTGGAGCAAAACATATATACTCACTCTAAAATGTAACCAAATTACCTTGAAACTTCATTGGTTTGAGTGATGCGATTGGTTCTTCATTAGGAATTCAAAAGAATTCCTCTATAGAGAACAACATAATTAAACTAAGTTGATTAAAAAAATTGCACAATCCAATTTTATTTTTGTGAAATTGATCACTTACCAAAGAGATGGGGTGCGCCATCATATGTTCAATGTCGTCTAACTCGTCAAGGTCGTAATCAACCCCAGAAACGTGACTTTTTGTAATGGCTTTCTTGATTTGGATCTGTTAAGCCACAATAACATTATAAGTTATTATTATTAAGCAATTTCATTATCAAGCTTTCATCTCAAAGCCTCCAGATCCCTCCATAGAGCTTGTCCTACAATTTCACATGAATTAGAAAAATGATTACAATACAAGGAATTCATCCATGAAATAAGTATCAAAGTTGTGTGGTGATTGTAATATAGTAAGCGATGAAGCAGATGAGATTTATACCATGAGTCTGGTTGCATCATCTGAAAGCATGGAAAACATCAAAGCAGAGCAATGTTACCTGAAATTTCCAAAAATGTTTCACTTAAGAAAAGGAATTCCCAAGGAAAGGTGACTCAACATTACTTACCATAAAGAAATTCAACCTTCCTATTGTAGATGTCTACTACACATCCTATAAAAAGTTTTTGTTTCAATTGCACTATAAGAAGTTTGAAAGTTGAAGTCTAATAATAAAAGGTTGTGCAAATAAAAATAGAAAGATTGTGTTCACACATGAGCATTCCAGAAATCCTTAGTGATAGGGGAACTGCTGGTTTGAGAATTTGTTCACTGCAAAAGCCAAACAATGCAATGAAAAACATCTAAATTATACTTAGTAATAGCTTTTCAATTATAATTATAGAAAAGATAATAATTAAGCTAAGTGAGCATAACAGAGAGTATATAATACTAGATCTCACAATGTCAATTATGTCAACAATTCCTCTATTGATATTGGTTGGCATCGTGGCTGCAAACCTGCAAAAAAGAAATAATTACTGAAATAACTAAACATAACAGTAACTATTTATAATAAAAGGTTGGAGGTGGAAGACAATTTATACCATATTTGGCCCAGAGGCACCTTTCTGGACAATAATTGATGAGTAAAACATTCCTTTAAGCCTCTGAATCTCCCTTCCAAAGAGCTATTATAAATTCTTCCTAAAAATATTAATAAAATATAATCTATTTTTCATTTGAATCTTATCAAAAAAAAAAATATTTTCATAAAATAAAATGCCTATTTTTAAATTGGTAAATCATTTTAAAAATAAAAATAGAGATAATGGTTGAGATTGATTTTATCGTCTTACATCTTTCTCCTCAATTCTCAATTGTTGATTTCAAAAAATAGATAGTTCGTTTTATATAGGAAATGCCTTCCATCATAAAAAGATAAAATAATAAATTGAAGACAGTCAAAATGCAGATCTCTCCCCTATTTGGTAAAAAATGTTATGAAATTTTTCATGTTTTCAAATACTTTGTTCCACACGATGACAAGAAAAATTATCACTAAAATCAAATAAAACTTGGTACATACGAATCAACTGACTTATTTTTCTCCAACTTGTCTATGTTTCTAACCTAACATGAAAAGTTTACCAACCGATGGAAGTGTTCTGTCAAAGATAAAATCCGTGGAAAATAGAGGAAAATCAAAAAAATAGAAACTTATTTCTTCTATCTTCCATCAAAAAAATATATTTCTTTGACAAGCACAATCTTTTCCATTTTCCAAAATCTTGTATCGATCAAATAAATACCACAAAATTATCCTTAATATCTCCTAGTTGGTTTATTTAGACGTAATGACTAGACCAACTAATAAGAAAATTGATGAACAAGGTAGGGTTTTTTAACAACATCTCCTTAATAATATTCTTAATGTTAATGTTGAGCGTGATGTGTCTAAACAAGACTTTTATAAGTGGGTTCAAATGAGTTGGCCTTGAGAGTAGGGGTCATTAAATAGAGGATTGTAAAATCCCCATCTCAAGCACAACATTTTTCTTTTTTGCATTTACAACATCTACCAACTTAAACGATTGAGCACCTTCCACGAAGCTTAATAGTGTTAACTTCAATACTTCTTCATTCCCATGGTGGCATCAACTCATTATTGTCAATTATACGCTTGCACAAAGAGTGTTAAGGTCCCAAGGTTAAGGTCTTTCCTAGACCTACAACCTAAGCCTTGAGGGTTCATGATGACCCTGCCTATGTGACCCCTTGTGGGAAATCAGAGGATTCGTAGTTCGCCCCACAATCACAATGATAGAGGGAGTTCAAACTCTCCTTTTGTATGAGATCTATTATCTCACCTTTAACCCATAACTAAGTTAATTTAGTACATGTAAGCTATCAACATAGTCAATTATAATATAATAATAACTACTTTGTCATCAAGTGTTGGGCCCATACCAATCATTACTAAACGTCAGTGTACAAACATTCAATATATTCACAAGAGATCATTCATACCATAATCTCAAAGATTATACACAATGGCTGCCATGAGCATACCCCCATATACACAAGCTAATTATCTCATACACAGTACAAGTACAACAGTGACTAGGTCAAACCTAGGTCACAAGTGCAATAATGAGTGGATCATACATAGATCAAAAGTATAACAGTGATTGGATCATACACGAATCACAAGTACACTATGGTGGTCTTATACGCATATCATATTTACATTAATGACTAGCTCCATCATATATCACAAATACATAGTGTCAAGCTTCATCATACTTCACATACACAGTGACGAGATCCAACATACATCACAAATACATAGTATTAGGCACCAAAATGTATCACAAATACATAGTGACAAGCTCCAACTTGCATCACATACATAGTGGCAAGCTCCACATACATTCCATATGCAATGGTTGATTAACACATCACAGCTAATTGACTAACACATCACAATGGCTGACACACATGTCTATTGTGTGTGAGAAAATTGGATCAAATCGTAATTAAAATCAACACATGTTAATAAAACATTAAATCGAAAAGCTGAAAGAAAGAAAACAAAATGTGCAAAACCGTAACAACATCCTTTCGAAATCGTTTTATCCTCCTCTATCTTCACCGTTTTGTTGCTTTGAAATGGCTCTCAGATCAGCAGATAGAGCTCAACAAAATGACAGCATGAAGAACGAGATTTATAATGCATAATATGCAAAATCTATGCTAACATGAAAATGGGAATGTGATGCTGAAAATGATATGAGTGCATAAAGCTGATTGCATGAATGTGAGTATGCATATGTAAGTGCAGGCGTATGAATGTGGGTGATTATGCAGAATATAGGTGGATGATTAACCAAGGCTTGGATTTGCACGTGCTTTTATAGAGTTTTCAAACGAGTTTGATTGGCTGAATCGATCGACGGTCCGGATTAAGCTTGTTTCGAATGGATGGCGAGAGATTTTCGAAAGTGGACAGAAGAATGGAAGGTTTCCTTTCTCTTTATTGAGTTCGAAGGGAAAATTCCATTTTGAAGGATAAGATACGAATTTAGAAGGGCGAGTTAGCATGAGTTAGAATTTTGGGAAGGTGAGTTAATAATGAATTAGGATTAAATAAATTAAATTTATTTAATTAGGAGTGAAGATGGAAATGGAAACCCACATAATTAAATAATTCATATTTAATTATGTTTAAAAATGAAATTAGAGTGAGATGGAAAATATTAAATAACATATTTAATATTTTAAAATTCGAAAATGGGATGGAGAATATTCCATTATTTAAATATTCAAAATATTTAAACTTTGGAATAAAATGATAATTAAATATAAATAAATTATACAAATTTATTTAATTTAATTAAGCGGAGGGTAGAAATGTTAGTAATTAAATAAAATTATTTATTTAATTTAAGGTAGAAGAATTTGAAGATGAACGATATAAATAAATAATTAAATTTATTTATATGTAGATGACATTAGAGGAATTAATTAAATAAATCATATTTAATTAATTAACAAGCTTAATCATGACCATTTTTAGACATATACATTTTGCCCCTCTTTGAAGTGATGTGTAAAACACATTGCTTCAAAGAAAATAAGATTTTGCCCCTGATATGCTTTCGATGTTGCTGCTGATGATGCCCCCTCGGGAGGTAAATCACGGATGATATGAAATCTGAAAATGTGATAAAGAAGATTGGATAATGATATTCTGCCGAAGAGACAGTGATTTAGCTCCCGATAAATGATGAAAAAGATGCCCCTGTTGATATGATGCCCCTTTTGATGGAAATGGTAAAATGATGATGATGAACTGATAACTTTGCTTCCCGAAAAGAGAAAAACAAAGAGTAAATGACTGATAAAGTGTTTGATAGATTTGCTTTCTGCGATAGAAAACAAATAGTAGATGAATGATTTCCTTTTTGATAAATTTTCTTTCTGCGATAGAAAACAAATAGTGATTGATGGTAGATCAGATTGATATGGTATCGAGCTAGATAAATTTGTGTATTGGTTTGCCTGGTAGGATTGATTGGGTGATATGGGTCTGTGATATGATGCACTGGTATGAGTCACTGATATCGGTCACTGATATAGTTCACTTGATATGGGTTACTGATATGGGCCATTGATATGGGTCACTTGAGATGAGTCACTGATATTGGTCACTTTGATATGGGTTGCGATTACATGCTGTGAGGCATTGATAGATAGAGAGATTTTGATTGAGTTTTTCAAAATCGAGGTGTGTTGGGACCACACAGAGATCTTGGGGCAGGAGATAAGACTTCCATCACAGAGGCCAACCCTATCAGGGGGCTCTAATATTTTTGATGTATCAGTATTGATTCATTCACACATCTCGATGTCTATTATGTTTGGAGCATGTACGTTATTTTGGTCATATCTCATGTATCTCTTTGGAATTTTTAGCTTCATTGGACATTGGACATTTGTATTATTTTTGATGAGTAATGATATGCAGCGGCGATGATTTGTGATGATGTGATGTGCATTTATGATGTGATATGCATTTTTTTTTCTGTGTTATGGATTTTGATATGAATTTTAATGATTTGATGACTACCATGATTTGCAGGATGATTCGATATGATGTTTTTATGATGATGATGATGACTGATGATGTAGACTAATGATGTCATGCAGGTGGATGACTTATGAAAATGATATGAAAATGTATATATGGAGTGAGAAAATTGGATCAAATCGTAATTAAAATCAACACATGTTAATAAAACATTAAATCGAAAAGCTGAAAGAAAGAAAACAAAATGTGCAAAACCGTAACAACATCCTTTCGAAATCATTTTATCCTCCTCTATCTTCACCGTTTTGTTGCTTTGAAATGGCTCTCAGATCAGCAGATAGAGCTCAACAAAATGACAGCATGAAGAACGAGATTTATAATGCATAATATGCAAAATCTATGCTAACATGAAAATGGGAATGTGATGCTGAAAATGATATGAGTGCATAAAGCTGATTGCATGAATGTGAGTATGCATATGTAAGTGCAGGCGTATGAATGTGGGTGATTATGCAGAATATAGGTGGATGATTAACCAAGGCTTGATTTGCACGGTTTATAGGAGTTTTCAAATCCAGTTTGATTTTCATCGAATCCGATCGACGGTCCCGATTGCTTGTTTCAATGGATGGCTAGAGATTTTCGAAGTGGATGAAGTAAATGAAGGTTTCCTTTCTCTTTATTGAGTCTCAAGGAAAATTCCATCGATGATGATTACTTAATTTAGAAGGGCTGAAAGCAGTATGAGTTAGAATTTTGGAAGGTGAGTTACTACTTGAATTAGGATTGTTCAAATTAAATCTCTATTTAATTAGATGAAGATGAAATTGAAAAACCCACATAATTAACAACAATTCCATTTAATTATGTTTAAAAATGAAATTGAGGAGATGGAAAATATTAAATAAATACATTTTAAATATTTTAAAATTCAAAATGGATGGAGAATATTCCATTATTTAAATATTCAAAATATTTAAACTTTGAATAAAATGATACTTTCAACATAAATAAATTCAGGTAAATCATTTTAATTTAATTGCTGAGGTGGTAGAAAAGAGTAATTAAATAAAAATTATTTATTTAATTACAGAAGATGAATTTGAAGATGAACGTATATAAATAAATAATTAAATTTATTTATATGTAGATGATGATAGGAGGAATTAATTAAATAAATCCGTATTTATTCACTAACAAGCTTAATCTCATGACCATTTTAGACATATATTATTTGGCCCTTCTTGGAAGTGGATGCAGTTCTCATTGCTTCAAAGAAAATAAGATTTTGCCCCTGATATGCTTTCGATGTTGCTGCTGATGATGCCCCCTCGGGAGGTAAATCACGGATGATATGAAATCTGAAAATGTGATAAAGAAGATTGGATAATGATATTCTGCCGAAGAGACAGTGATTTAGCTCCCGATAAATGATGAAAAAGATGCCCCTGTTGATATGATGCCCCTTTTGATGGAAATGGTAAAATGATGATGATGAACTCATAACTTTGCTTCCCGAAAAGAGAAAAACAAAGAGTAAATGACTGATAAAGTGTTTGATAGATTTGCTTTCTGCGATAGAAAACAAATAGTAGATGAATGATTTCCTTTTTGATAAATTTGCTTTCTGCGATAGAAAACAAATAGTGATTGATGGTAGATCAGATTGATATGGTATCGAGCTAGATAAATTTGTGT
This sequence comes from Sequoia sempervirens, assembly GCA_007258455.2. Classification (NCBI taxonomy): domain Eukaryota; kingdom Viridiplantae; phylum Streptophyta; class Pinopsida; order Cupressales; family Cupressaceae; genus Sequoia; species Sequoia sempervirens. The sequence continues at coordinate 1,081 of VDFB02052525.1, read as the reverse complement.
ATTGGTTTGCTTGATAGGATTGATTGGGTGATATGGGTCTGTGATATGATGCACTGGTATGAGTCACTGATATCGGTCACTGATATAGTTCACTTGATATGGGTTACTGATATGGGTCATTGATATGGGTCACTTGAGATGAGTCACTGATATTGGTCACTTTGATATGGGTTGCGATTACATGCTGTGAGGCATTGATAGATAGAGAGATTTTGATTGAGTTTTTCAAAATCGAGGTGTGTTGGGACCACACAGAGATCTTGGGGCAGAAGATAAGACTTCCATCACAGAGGCCAACCCTATCAGGGGGCTCTAATATTTTTGATGTATCAGTATTGATTCATTCACACATCTCGATGTCTATTATGTTTGGAGCATGTACGTTATTTTGGTCATATCTCATGTATCTCTTTGGAATTTTTATCTTCATTGGACATTGGACATTTGTATTATTTTTGATGAGTAATGATATGCAGCGGCGATGATTTGTGATGATGTGATGTGCATTTATGATGTGATATGCATTTTTTTTTCTGTGTTATGGATTTTGATATGAATTTTAATGATTTGATGACTACCATGATTTGCAGGATGATTCGATATGATGTTTTTATGATGATGATGATGACTGATGATGTAGACTAATGATGTCATGCAGGTGGATGACTTATGAAAATGATATGAAAATGTATATATGGAGTGAGAAAATTGGATCAAATCGTAATTAAAATCAACACATGTTAATAAAACATTAAATCGAAAAGCTGAAAGAAAGAAAACAAAATGTGCAAAACCGTAACAACATCCTTTCGAAATCATTTTATCCTCCTCTATCTTCACCGTTTTGTTGCTTTGAAATGGCTCTCAGATCAGCAGATAGAGCTCAACAAAATGACAGCATGAAGAACGAGATTTATAATGCATAATATGCAAAATCTATGCTAACATGAAAATGGGAATGTGATGCTGAAAATGATATGAGTGCATAAAGCTGATTGCATGAATGTGAGTATGCATATGTAAGTGCAGGCGTATGAATGTGGGTGATTATGCAGAATATAGGTGGATGATTAACCAAGGC
>VDFB02052524.1:0-10159 GCA_007258455.2 Sequoia sempervirens | reverse complement strand
TATATTAGGGATAGAGTAGCTTAATATATTTAACTTTATAATTTACCTTTGCTCATTGGTTCAATGGCTTGTGTTAGACTTGAGATGAGTTAGGAAGGCCTGGAATGGAAATATTGTTATCTTATCTTCTTTAAAGGGAATCAATTTTGCATTGGTGTGCATGTGAGGCCAAAGTTCATAGAGGTTACCAAGATAACCCAGTATGGGGATCAGGACCTAGGAAGATCTCCTAAGGATAACCAATGCAACCATTGTGATGACACTCCTCCTATGACAACAATCAGTTTGTATTATACAGTGGATGTACTTGATTCAATGGTTCTAGAAGCAATGTAACCTTATGTTTTGTGTTTACTGGTATAGTGTTTTTTTTGTATATTTCCTATGTCTAGAGGTAGTAGGTTTGTCTTGGTTTCCTTTTACTATCTCCTAGCATAGGGGTTGAGCCTATGGGTACCACATGGCTGGGTGGATCGTGCAACTTACACTTTTGGGGTTTCTTGGCTTGTTAGTTACGACGAGATCTTCTAGTTTGGAGAGCTCATGTGTATCTAGTTTGAAGAGCTCATGTGTATCTCATCTTGAAGATGATCTTTGTAATGGTATATTGACTTAATGTAATCTTGGAAGAATTCATTATTGTACTTTGTGTATTATGCAATGGGTTAATGCTTTGATGTATGTTTTTTATAATGAGTTAATTTCATATGCTATGGTTAGATTAATTTTAGAAAGTTTTTGGATTCACATGTAGATGTGTTGCATGGCCTAGAGGATGTATGTGTTTAGAGTAGATTACTTTACTTATTATGGTTACTCTTTTAAGAAAAAAATTAGTTGTGCTTCTGCAATGTTGTATCATCCTCTAGGTTAAGAAGCAGGGTTTTACACTTGGTATCAAAGTGTAGGTTTAAGCACTAGGAGCTTTGGGGTAATGTTGAACCTATTATGTGTTAGTGTCTAGGTTTAAGTTTGTGTACCTTGTCTTATACCTTGGTGTGTCTATGTAGGATTATGTCACCTAGGTGAGATCGTGGAAGAGGTTGTGATTGTGGCCGTGGAGGCAATCATGGAGGTAGTAAATGGGATTCACCTTCCCATGTTTTCCATGAGCTAATGAGCACGGTGGTAACCGTGGACAAGGCTCAAATTGTTGAAGAGAATATATCTATGGCATTAGGTGGATAGATGGGGGTTCAGATTGGCAGTGCACCTTCCATTGGTGTTGTATCTTAGGGTGGTCAATATCAGGCCGTGAGCATCCCCAAGGGCCTTCAAGTTCCTACTAAGGGTTAGCAACAACATTCCTCATAGTCAAAGCATAAGAATATTTAGTCCCAACTTTGTGGTATTTGGTTTCAAAAGAAGAGAGATCAGATTTGGCTATGAGATCATTGTTATCATTTCTATTAGCCAACACAGAGTTCTTTGTCTATGATTAGTGGAGGTGTGTAGGTTTTCGAACCCAAGACTATGGAGACAATGGTAGAAAAGGCCAAATTTGTAGAGGAGAACTTGGCGATGGCATTGGGTGGTCATGTTGGAGTGCAGATAGACAATACTTCAGTTGCAAGACCTAGTGTATGCAGTGGCCATACTCAGGGAGCTGGACCACCCAAGACATAGAAGATACAACTACAGAGTGGACAGAACTAGAACTCATAGGGGAAACAAAAGGATTTTCCACGTAGACAAAGTGGCATATATCAGTCAGGGGATGACCAGAACTGGAGGCGTGTCAAACACTTCAATAATGCACAACTTGCATAGAGTACTCATTCTACCTTTAGGGGTAGTGTTCAACAATCTAGTGTACCTCTTGGTGTTAGAGGATTTAGTAGAGGTACAAGATGTTTCGCTTGTGGCCAACAATGTCACATAGCGCGACAGTGCCCTAATAAGGATACATCATGATATACTTAGAGCCCAGTAGCTTCATAGTCGATAGTAGGTAACATAGGTAGATCGCATAGGGTGTTTACCATGGTGGATAACTGCCAGGCCGAGCACCAAGGTGTTGTACTCTTTAGTCTATGTTTTTCCTTTTTGGATGTTCTTGCTTGTCTTCTAGAAATTTTCTTTAGGAATTGTTGGTCCAATTGTGCAAAAAACCAATGGAAAGATAGGACCCTCGGTGTAGTGTGCAATGCACCGATATCCTTCCTACTGGGGAATGCATTATGGACATTAGTGTAGTGTGGAATAGTTGTGATTTAAATTTTCTTTGAGTCTAATGTTTACCCCTATTTGTGTATAGGGATGGGAGGGTCAAAGTCTATAAAGAAGAAAGGAAAGGAAAGAAAGACTGTTAAAAAAGGGGTGGTTATTAAAGAGAATCCTACATTAGTAGCCCCACCTTGCATACTAGATGACGAGACCCTAGCTCAGGCCCTCGCATGGCTCAAGGTAGAAAAAGGGAAAAAGGTAGATGAGCCAAAGCATAGAACAAAGGGGAAGAAGTCCTTTGTGTTCTGAGAGTGGCCATTGGGGTGCGGACCTAACACTCCCCTACTGTCCAAGGAAAAGAAGGAGACCATTTGTGCTCAGACTTTTGCTTCCATTATTGTGGTAGTGGATTCTGATGAGGACATAAAGGAGTGTCCTATTTCGGGCAGTGAGTAGCTTGATAGTTGTTAGAGGGATGTTGAACCTTCTCTATTGCTTAGTTGGTTTGATACTTTATTCTATGTTATAATTATGAAACTTTGATACTTATTATATTATGTTTTATGCTTTGAGACATTATAGTTGGTCGTTTCACCATTGTAGATGATGTTGGATGAAATTTCATTTGATCTTGATGATTGTGACATTATGAATGGATGTTTGTGATACGTTGGATTTATGGAATTAGTATGGTGTTGGATAATTTTGATTACGTGTATCTCATGGTTCATGATTATGCTTGTTATGCTGATGAGTAGATATTTCCTTATGATGTGGTTCGTAACTTTGTATGTTTACCTGATCTTGTGACTTCCAAGAGTAAGTCGAGTCCTAGGGGGAGGAGTAACATGATCCCTCCGATTTTTTATGTTTTCTCTGATAGTTCTGATACTTTGATAGATCATATTTTATGTGATTGTTATTCGATCACTGACAATGGAGCAATGATAGATCTATATTGATGTGATGTTACACTATATGCATGGTGATTTGTATGACATGCTTTATGTTTGTTTAGATGTTTATTTCAGATTATATTGCTATATATGCTCATTGTAGTTTAATTGATATTTTATCTCATCAATTGACATGACATTATATTGGTGAAGAGAATGGTATTGCATCATTTTCTTGTGAGTTCCCTATGATTCTTGTGATTCTCTCTTCATGGTGTGTATGACTTATTATTTGGATACATGTATGACATATGCTTTGTTGGCAGGTTTGTAGTCGCCTAGATTCATAGGTCTAAGCGTGTCCAGTACCCAATAGTAATGATGATTCAGAGATAGTAATAGGTTAACCTAGTCAAACATTTACCCTAGTACAGTGTGTCATCAATCCTTGTATTGGTCATATTCTTTATTCATGTTTTCGTGTTATTTTATTTATTGTGCAAAGTTTAATTGGGAGGATTAATTGAAATGTTCTATTTGGGTATTTACTTAAACGAGATTATTGATGTAGAGGCTTTATAATTGATAAATTTATTTAATTTAATTTATGTTATAAAGTAATTTTATTATTAGATTAAATTTGAATTGAAATAAATAAGTTATTGAATTTCAAATTCATAATATTTGGAAAAGATCTTTGGAAATATCTATGGTTGTTGTAGAAAAGATATTTGTTTTGATAACTAAAAGTTAAAAGATATTTTACTATTGTAGTTGAAAATTGATTCCCGGAGAGAAATATTGAAATGGAAAGAAAGGAAGTTATTTTCACGGGAGAAAGAGAGGATGTTGAAAAGGGTTGAATTGTTTTGAGATTTTGGAGATTTGAATTTTAGAAGTTCTCAGATAAGATTAGGGAATCTAGTTTTGTTACATTCTTTGGTTCTGGATTATTTCTTGTTCTCTGGGAAATGGTAATTATTCTAGGAGGAAGCTTTTGCAAAGTTGGAAATTAAAGGGTTCATCTCTTCATCAAACTTCGAATCAACAAATCTTCTGGAATAGGTTCTTTATTGTTTTGTGAATTTAATTTGAAAAGGTTATTTAATTTTTTATTGTTTTGAAAATTGGAAAGGTTTCTTGTAGAAGAGGATTTCATTAATTGTAGAAGCTTTTTGGTTTTAAAAGATTTCCATGAGTATTTACAGCCTCTGTAGAAAATATATTTTAGATCCTCTATTTAAATTGAGTTTTAGAAATGGATTTATCCTAAAAGGAAATTATAGTTAAATTGTTCAACCTCTATTGAGATTGAATCGAAACTATAGAAAATTGTAATCCTATGTGTTAAGATTATTTAAATCTTCTCTATAGAAATGGTAAATTACCATAAAAGATTTAGATCTTTGTATGGAATGATTGTTTATTAACACAATAGAAAATTCAAAGGAAAGTATCTGATGATTTAGGAAACCTCTGTAAAATTTGTCTACTTATTTCCTGTAGAAAGAGAGAGACAATAATTTATCCTCCTGTAAGAAATTTGGTTTAAATTTATAACAGCAGATACATTATTAAGTATATATAGATATATATATTTGTATATTGAGTCAGTATGCATATACAAATATAGATATATATATATATATATATATATATATTTGTGTATGCATACATGAGCTGTCCAATATAACATATATATATATATATTCTATATAGTATATATATATATATATATATATATATTATTGTTCAATCTTTTGATAATTTTTCTATTGTGGAACTAGACCTGGTGAAAATTGTCACTACGTGATTTATTTTAATCGTAGGGGTTTTTTATACACCTTTTTTAGAGAGTTATAGAGGGCTGGGTAAGCCACCCCCACCGTTTGGGAGGTGGTAGTGAGGGCAACTTCCGGCCGCCTCTCAATGCGGCAGCTTCCTCATCACCACCGGCTATCGTGCCCCACTATAACGGTTCACTACAACAACCATTGGCCCCTAATCGGTTATTAATAGTTTTTTAAATGGATTTTATTAATATATAATATATATATATATATATATATATATATATATATATATATATATATATATATATATAGACATGTATAATATATTATATATGTATAATATATTATATATTTATAATTAATAAATATATATATTATGTTGAATTTATATATGCTTTATTTAAATATAAATGATTATATATATATTTATTTATTTAAAAAAGTTTTTAAATAAATGCACAAGTAGTAATTTAATATGAAATATTTTTAAAGAAAAAATGGATTTTGTTTTAAATGAAATGATTTTGTTTTAAGGGAAATTGAATTTATAATTAAATAATATATATTTTTATATGTATATATAATTATATATAATTATATATAATTATATATATACATATTAAATATATTTATTTAATGGTTGTTATTGAAAATAGGTGCATGCAGATGAACAATTAGATATTTTAATATGAAATATTTTAAATGAATATTATGTTGTTAATTAGTGCATGCAATGCACAAGTAGGTGTTTTATATTAAAATGATTTTATTGGAAAGATTGAGTTTTTTAGTTATGTGCATTTGTGAAATTGGAGTTAAAACAACTAGTTTTAATTTCTTTATGGTTTGTAAATGGAAGTATATTTTTAATATAAGCATGCAAATGCATGGACTAGTAAATCTTAAAATTAAATGACTTAAGAGAGAAAGTTGATTTATATTTAAATAGATATTGTGTTATTAAAATTTTTAATGTACAAGTAGAGGATTTCATAATGCAATGATTGTAATAGAGAAATTGATTTTATTATTATATAAAACTGTGGAATTAGAGTTAAATAAATAGTTTTATTCTATTTCCTTCTCATTGAAAATAAAATAGTATTTACTTTGAATAATTGCATGTGATGAGATATTGATTCAACTGGATTTGGGAAATCTTATTATTAGATTTTTTAATTGCCTAAATTTTTTTAAGTTGTGTTCTTTTATGTTCACGTTTGCAAAAAATTTGAGTTGAATATTATGAGTAACTGTCAAATTGGAAGTTAAACATTTAGTTTAATTCATTGTTGATTTATTAATTGGAATTACATTTAAATGACATATTTTAAATATGAGTTATTGATTTATTTGGATTTAGGAAATCCTAATGGTAGTTCATTTAATTACATGAGGTGCTTGTTTCGATTATGTATAATTTTGTAATGGTATATTGGGGGGATATTTGTTATTGTGAAAATGTAATTCTTCCAGAGATTGTCAAATTTTGAAAGGGTTGTTGTATATTTTGTTTACCCTTTGAGATTTCCTTGGGTAGTGCACATATGTGGGATTCAGTATTTGACATCCGTAGGGATGTGTTACCTCTTGAGATGTGGTTGTTATTTGTTATCAGTTTTATTGCACTATCTACGCTTGGATTATGGAATAAGTTATTGTGTTGTCAATAGGGGAGTGGATTTAAACAGGGGCCAGGACACAAACTGGTGCGAGGACAACTCATGTGAGTGTCAGGTTAATCAGTGGAAATTAAACAACCTATATTAGGGATAGAGTAGCTTAATACATTTAATTTGATAATTTAGCCTCGCTCATTGGCTCATGGGATTGTGTTAGACTTGAGATGAGTTAGGAAGGCCTGGAATGGCAAGATCATTATCTTGTCTTCTCAAAATATAATTGATTCCACACTGGTATGCATGTGGGACCAAAGTTCATGAGAGGTTACCAGGATAACCCCAGATGGGGGTCGAGACCTAGGAAGATCTCCTAAGGATAGCCAATGCAACCTTTGTGATGACACTCCTATGACAACAATCGGTTTGTATTATACATTGGATGTACTTGATTTAGTGGTTCTAGAAGCAATGTAACCTTATGTTTTGTGTTTATTGGTACAATGTTGTTTTATATAATGCCTGTGTCTAGAGATAGTAGGTTTGTCTTGGTTTTGTTCTACTATCTCCTACCACATGGGTTAGGCCTACATGTACTACATGGCTAGATAGATCATGCACCTTATACTGTTGAGATTTCTCAGCATGTTCATGATGACAGGATCTTCTAGTTCGGAGAGCTCATGTGTATCTGTGGATTTGTTACTTCTCTTATGTTCATTATATCAGTGGGACACTATGTATTTATGCTCTTCATTTGTAATCAAGGAGGATCTTTGTATATTGTAATTGTATCATTTTGTATGATCTATCTCATCTTGAAGATGAGCTTTGTAATGGTATATTGACTTAATTTAATCTTGGAAGAATTCATTATTGTACTTTGTGTATTATCCAATGGGTTAGTGATTTGATGCATGTTGTTTATCATGAGTTAATTTCATATGCTATGGTTAGATTAATTTTAGTAAGTTTTTGGATTCACATGTAGACGCATTGTGTGGCCTAGAGGATGTATGTGTTTACATTAGATTACTTTACTTATTATGGTTACTCTTTTAAGAAAAAAATTAGTTGCGCTTCCACAGTGTTGTATCATCCTCTAGGTTTTGAGGCGGGTTTTTACAACATTAAATGTACATTATGGGGGAACACATTATGCATTTAAAATCAAACCAAAGGAAAAGGAAAATGAATATAAAAGGATAGCAAGGTGAATGCAAGTCTACCATTAGTCGAGTTATTGGCTTCTCAATGTTAAGGAGTATAAGTGGAAGGTAAATAACACAGTTAAGAGACAAGAACAAATGCATTACTAGGATAAGGCTATCAACTTCTTGCTCTGACTAGATGTGAAGCAAGAATGAGCCAAGAAAATTGATGGGAGGATCATGCAATAGTGAGAATGAAAAATTCTACAACTATGGCATGATAAAATGATTTTGTTTTAAGGGATGATTGGAAAACAATCAATATCAGTGAATTGATACTTGTTCAATATGTCATTCAATGTTTGAAATTCTTCAATTCAATGTCCAAGTACATGATGATATTTGCAATATGGTGTGAGCACCAATAAAATATGCATACATTCTAAACTCCATAACAAAGGTTAGTTCATGAAATTTTACTAAATGCTCCTATGAGATAATGCACCATACTTCACAAACAAAATGACCAAATAAACTAATTGAAAGTATCAAAGAAGTACAAATGCATACCTATCCCATAGTGGATTGGTGTCACTTTTTTGTTAAAAGTGACCCTTTCCCAACCCTTGACAAATCAATGATGCAACTGATAATGGAAAAAATTAGCTGTCAATATGGAGAGAGTAACTTTGCATGAAGATTGGGGATGCCAAAATGAGGAATGAGACCTCCTATTTATAGAATGATAGGATGGAGAAATATGCAAAATGGGTGAATGTGGGACAAAGATTCAACCAATAGGAATGAGCCACTTTTCCAACTATGAGTGGTTGGAGGATGTGTAAGTTTTGGTCAATGTGCCAATAAATGTCATTAGGTGGCCTTTTCAATTTTCAAATTTGGCTTGTTGGAGGGAGAAAAAGGGGCTTAAATGCCAAGTGGGGGACATGTAAGAGGAGAATTAATGCTATGTTGGAAGGGACAAGTCAACTTGAATTTGAATTCAAACTTGAGGGAATATTCCATTGTTATGCCATGTTAATGAAAATTGGAGATTTAATAAATTAATTAAAATTCTTTATTTGCGTAAGTGGGAAAATCTAGAGAATGTGACATGCATTAGATTAGATTTAATCCTGATTTAGTTAATTTAAAATAGGATTAGGTGATTTAACTCATTTGACTTAGATTTAAGGATTATACTAAATCAAAAGGAGATGGAAGATGATTTTAGATTTAATTAAATAAAGATTTGATTTATTTAATCAAAGAGGGTGATGCTAGGCTCAAATTAAATAAAGTTGATTTATTTAATTTAAATGAATGAATTTAGAGATTAATCAAATAGACTTGATTTATTTGATGAATGGATGAATATGAATTAATTAAATGCATGATGCTAATTTTGCATGTCTACATTTTTCCCCTCTTTGAAACAATGTACTTGTTGCATTGGTTCAAAGAATAAATTGGTTCAAAGAATAAACTTATCGCGATAAAAAAAATTCAACTTTTGTTTTTTTTTTTTTAGATGCCCCAGTGGAAAGAAGTACACTGGTACATTGCCCCCTAAAGAGATCGAGAAAAAAAAATTGTTTTGAGGGTCGATCTCACAATAAAGAGGTTCAAGATGGATGTATCGATGGTTATGATGATGATGCAAATGAGATGGTTTTAAGATGCTTAGAATAACCAACCTATATTATCCTAAACAACTTAAATGATGATATGATATGATGATGCCTATATGATTATGCAATGAATGTTTTATGCAAATGTATGATTTATGAGATGCTTAGACTAACAGATCTATATTATGATAATGAACATGCATGTGAGATGATCAATGTTTCTTATATGATATGATGTGATATGCATTATATTAATGGTTTGTGGATGTAAGATGGATGCATTGGCAATGATGATTAACTATCCTAACATGATGTTAGTGTGGAAAAAAAGAAATAAGAAATGAGATGATGACAAGATGATCCAACAAGCCAATTTTATGAGAGATGATGATGAGAAATGGATGATTTTCTTATAAAGAATTGGGATTTTAAAAGGGCCACTTACATTATGTTTGATAACACACACAAGCACGATGCATCAAGGTATAAATAACCTAGATGGCATTTAACTTAGTGTGATGGAATTTGAATCGACAAATAGATAGGAGCATTTTTTTCACACCTAACATACGAAAACCTTGCTAGGATGCACTTTAGAATTTTCAAACATCTCAGACCAAAACATGGAAAAGTATAACCTATCAATGCCATAGTCAACAAGCTTCCCAAAATACCCTCCATACATATCTAACAAAGCAAGTATCCACCAAGTTATATTACAAGAATTTCCAACAAGCACAACAAAAAAAAGATAATGATCATTGCCCCATTACTATCTCTCTAAATCCATTTGTTTGACATCATCGAGAGGTTATTGAATGAGCATGAAGAGATGTCAAAAAGATAAAGATAAAGTAAACAAAACAAGCTGATGACTACCAACAATTAACCAAAGGAAATGTG
>VDFB02052523.1:0-46234 GCA_007258455.2 Sequoia sempervirens | reverse complement strand
TTGGTATCAGAGCACTAGGTTCCCTAGGAGAAGCTTATTTAGTTTGGGTAGATCTTGGATAGGTAAACACTATGGCATGTCAGGAAGGTTCAAGCAAGCCACCTAGATTCAATGGAACAAACTATGCTAAGTGGAGCTCTCTGATGAAAGGATATTTAGCTTCTTTCGGACTTGATGTTTGGATTTCAGTTAAGAAAAAATATGTTCCTCCTACTACTCCTCCTACTGATTCCACAACAACGAAGGACTATGAGAATAATGAGAAAGCTTGGTTCACCATTATGAACAACTTTTCTAATTCTATGCATAGCAAGGTTACGCATTGTGAAACTGCTTATGATGTCTAGGAAAAGCTGAATAAGATCTATGAAGGAGACTCCAAGGTGAAGTTGGAAAAGCTACAAATACTGAGAGCTAAATTTGAAAGCTTGTAGATGACTAAAGAAAAAATTGTAGATTATCTTTTGAGAGTTGATGATATAGTGAATGCTATTAGAAGATATGGTGTCGAAATAAAAGAGGATCTTGTTGTGTTGAAGGTTATGAGGTCCATGGAAACTAAATATGACTCTAATATTTCTGCCATTGAAGAAGGAAGAGAAAAATGATAAACTCACTCTAGATGAGTTACATGGTATATTTATTACTTATGAGATGAGAATGTCAGGTGCCGAGTCTTCTAGAAGAGAAATTGCATTTAAGATTGCTGAGAAAGGAAAGGATAGAGCAGAGAAGAAAGACAAAGTTGTAGTCATTGTTTCATACATTGAAGAAACTGATGAGGAAGAAGCAAACTTTATAAGGAGACTAAAGAGAGGATCTGACAAATATAAAGGTAAGCTTCCCTTCAAATTATTTAACTATGGTAAAGTAGGACATTTTTTTTCTAAATGTCCATATGATAAAATGGATAACTCTAAACAAGGAGATACTAAAAAGAAGAAAGAGTTTTATCCTAAAAAGAAGAATTTTGGAAAGAAGAAGAAGATTTTATTTATTCAAGAAGAAAGTGATGCTTCTGATGCTAGTGATAGTTCAAATGAGGATCAAGATCAAGCTCTAGTTATGAGAGAGGTTGAGAAAAAATTTCTCTTCATGGCTAATGCAACCTAGGATCAGAAGGATGAACAAGTTAAGGACTCACATGAAGAAGAAGAGGAAGTGGTTGTTGATCTTGAGGGAGACTTAATTAGTGCTCTTGAAGACCTTGATGAGTTAAGAGATAAATATGATGATCTTAAGAGAGAAAACAATAAATTAAAAAAGAATGCTCAAAAGGAGAATGGTAAGATAACTCAAGAACTTGAGGAATCAAATAAGCTGGTGGTAAATCTGAAACTGCAAGTAGAGGAAACTAAAAGAGGTGAAGAAGTAATGAAGTCTAAGCTAGAATCTGAAGTAGAGAGATGCATGAAGTTAGAAGCAAAAGTAGTCTCTCTAAGAAAAAAATTGGAGAAAGCCAAGGAGTATATCAATAAGGGTCTGAAACTAAGAGGAGGTACTGATATTCTTGATGAATTCTTAAGTAATCAAAAACCAGACAATAAGGCGAAATCAGGCTTGGGACTAGAAAAAGGAAAATGTTTTTTTGTTGATGCCTCTACAAAGCTTTATGAAAGATTTAGAGTAGAAGAAAAATCAGTCCTCAGTGGAGAAAAATATGACAAAAGAATAAGCCGAATACTAAGAGAATAGACAATGATAGTTTCACAAGAGTACACTATCCAAGGAGACCTAGACAAAGAAGATATCCTCATCCAGCTGAAGGAAACACCATGACCAGGTACTCATCATACTTTAATGGGTATTGCTATACTTGTAACAATTTTGGTCATAGGGCTAGAGAGTGTAAAGTCATACCAAGGAGGAACAAAAAATTTATAAGCAAAAATCCATTTTCTCCTTTGATTAACATGAATGTAGTGTGTTATAATTACAACAATTTTGGTCATATAGCTAGAAATTGTAGAGAAAAAACTAGAAGACCAAATGCTCAATCTGAGAAGAAGAAAAATACATCTTCCAAAGTTGAAAAGGAAGCTAAATTCTCTAAGAAATAGGAAGAGCAGATTGAAAAGAAACCAAAGAAGATATGGAAGGAGAAAAAGAAAATTTTTGCTCAATCCATGATTGATCAAACAACACTACATGTAAAGGAACAATATTTATGGGTACTTGACAGTGGTTGCTCCAAGCACATGACTGGAGATAAAAATAAATTCATTAAACTTGAAATGAGAAAAGGAGGATCAATAAGCCTAGGTGATAATACTAGTGTCAAGATTCGTGGTAAAGGAATTTTGAGCATAGATGGGAAGAACAAAACTAAAGATGTGCTTTATGTTGAAGGTCTGAAACATAATCTTCTTAGTGTCAGCTAGATGTGTGATAATGGATACAAAGTTGTATTTAATTTTGAAGGCTGCAAGATAAGAAAGAATGGTAAAACAATTGCTCAAGGTGTGAGGACCGATAGTAATCTATACAATCTTAGTGATGTACAAGGCCAAACATGTCTAATTAGCCAAGGATGAGAGTTGGTCATGTCATAGAAGACTAGGACATGTAAACTTTGACAATTTGGTAAAGATAAGTTCAAAAGGTCTAGTAAGGAATATGCCTAAGATTGCAAAGCTTGAAAATACCATTTTCCAAGGATGACAACAAGGAAAGCAAAGTTTAAGTTTCCTACAAAGGACTATTCAACTACAAAACCCTTGGAGATAATACATACTGATCTGTATGGTACTACAAGGAAAAGAGGGCCACTTGGTGAGAGATATTTTATGCTGCTGATTGATGACTATACCAGAATGGCATGGGTCACATTTCTAAAGGAGAAAGCATAAGTGTTTGAGAATTTAAAAATTTTTAGAAAGCTATTCGAAAATGAGACTGGGAGAAGAATTAAGTGTCTCAGGTCAGATAGAGGTGGAGAATTTATGTCAAGTGAATTCAAGGAGTATTGTGAAGATCATGGAATCAAGTGACAATATTCTGCCCCAAGAACACCACATCAAAATGGAGTGGTGGAATGAAGAAACAAAATTGTGAAAGATATGGCTAGAGCAATGTTAAATGAGGCCAACGTAGCGGATAATTTTTGGAAGGATGCTATACATACAACGGTACATATTCAAAAAAAAGTTCTTAGAAGACCAAATAGTGGCAAGACTCCATATGAGTTATGGTTTGGAAGGCCTGCATCTGTCAAGCATTTTAAGGTGTTTGGCGGCAAATGCTACATTAAGCGTGAAGATGATAAATTGGGAAACTTTGATTCAAGATGTGATGAAGGGATATTCTTAGGATATTCCAATCAAAGCAAAGCCTACAAGTGTTATAATAAGATATTGCACAAGATTGTGGAGAGTATAAATGTGAAGGTGGATGAAAATGCAAATCAAGGTAAGTCTAACAGAAATAACCTTGAAATTGAGTTAGAAGAGGATGATATAGGTGCAACAATTGAAGAGTAAGAACAAGAAGAACAAATTGAATAAGTGGTTGAATGAGAACCTACAAAATATGTGTAAAAAGATCATCCTATAGATCAAATAATTGGTGATAAGAATGAAGGTGTGTAGACTAGAAGAAGACTTGCTAAGGAAAAGGAACAAGTGAACTTTGCGCTCTTATCTCAGATCAAACCAAATTTTTTTGATGAAGCTAGTAAGGATGATAGTTGGATACAAGAAATAAGAATGTTCCTTGCATTCTCAATTTACAAAGGATTTAAAGTTTATCTAATGGATGTCAAATCTGCATTCTTGAATGGAAACCTAGAAGAGGAAGTATATATTGAACAACCATAAGGTTTTTAGTTGTTAGAAGATGATGGTTATGTCTGCAAATTGAGAAAAGAATTGTATGGTATAAAGCAAGCCCCAAGGGCATGGTATTCAAGGCTAGATCAATATCTACAACAACAAGGATTTAAGAAGGGTTGTGCTGATAGCAATCTATATCTCAAATATGAAGGTAAGCATATGATCATTGTTGTAGTATATGTAGATGATATTATATTTGGTGGTAGAAGTCATAAAATGTGCAAAATATTTGCTACAAACATGCAAGATGAGTTTGAAATGTCCATGCTAGGAGAACTCATATTTTTTTCTTGGTTTTCAAATTACATAAACTGATAAAGGTATATTCATATCTCAAATCAAGTATGCAAAAGAAATGCTTAAGAAGTTTGGCATGGAGGATTGTAGACTAGTAAGTACTCCCATGATTACTAGCTGCAAGTTGAGCAAATAAGATAAATCACCTGATGCAAATCAGACCTTGTATAGATCAATGATTGGAAGTTTTCTATACTTAACTGCATCTAGGCCAGATATAATGCAAGTAGTTTGTATGGTAGTAAGGTTTCAGGCTGCCCCAAAGGAATCCCATGTCAATGTAGTGAAAAGAATTTTTAAATACATCAAAAGCACTACTGACTATGGGCTATGGTATCCTAAGTGCAAATATTTCTCATTGACAGTGTATACAGATGCAAATTGGGTAGGAAGTGTAGATGAAAGGAAGAGTACTAGTGGTGGAGCATTCTTCTTGGGGAACAAATTCATTTCCTGGATGAGAAAAAAGCAAGAGTCTATCACTCTTTCTACTACAGGAGCAGAATATGTTGTTGCTACTGCATGTTGTACATAGGTCTTGTGGATGAAGCAACCGTTAAAAGACATCAAATTTGAATACAAAGACCCTATCTCTATTCTTTGTGATAATTCCAGTGCCATCAACATATCAAAGAATCTAGTGATGCACTCCAAAACCAAGCATATATCAATCAAGTATCACTTCATAAGATAGAAGGTTGCAGATAAGGAAGTCAACATGGAGTATGTTTCTACAAAGGAACAAGTGGTTGATATATTTACAAAGCCTCTTCCTATAGAGCAGTTTGAATACTTGAGGTAGAAGTTGGGAGTCGTTTCTCCCACCTCATATCACTAAACATTAGTGATAGGGTCTATATCTAGGGGGAGCTTCATTGATCATTTATTTGACCCTGTTTAAGCATAATGTGATCAAGTCAAGTAAAATCTTGTTTTACAAATTTCTAATGACTTGATGGTTGCACCATTTGTCAACTTTAAGCATTTCCTTAGGAGGAGTGTACCCTTTTCTATTGATGTCAAAAGGGGAGAAATGTGAAGCATGCTGAGAAGAGAAGAGATGTATGTCATAGGGGGAGTTGCTGAGTTGTTATGTTGTTGTGTGAATAATCAAGTTGGTACAGAGATTCAATGTTATATCCTGTATGATCACTTCAAGTTTTAGCATCAATGCCAAAGGGGGAGATTGTTGGCATATAGTTGTCATTGATGTCAAAAGTGCAAATCATGCAACGAAGATTGAAAGCATGATGATAGAGGATGAATGTGAGAGCAACAGATCTGGTTTTAGATGTGTGTGGCAGGTCGATGATGCTAAAGTGCATATCTTGCAAAATATTATAAATTTGATCAATTTGTTGCAAATGTTGTCATGAAGTTGCAAAGAGGTTTCCATACAACTAAAGAGGAAATAGGCTGTGGATTCGATATGGGTTTTTCGAGAACATTCCAATGGTGTACTTTTCAGGTCCAAAAGTTGATGAATATTCCCAAAAATGATTTATTTTTTCTCTTTGGTGATTCTAGGGTTTATAGATAAACCCTAATGCATTTACAGTCATGGCATCCTCAAAATGTTCTATTTCGATGGCGACTTGTGTTTGGCGGTTGTAGGGAGCTTAAGTAATGACTTAAGCCTATTATGTTCATCCCATGATCGACCCCTCACATCTTGGCAACCAGTTGACGAGGTCCAAGGTTCACATCGACGTGACAGTGCATGATCGACATGAGTCATGTAGAAGTTTCTCCGACAACCTGATAGCTATATTATCAGTGAGACATTGGTGTATTGGTAAGAGTCTAGGAGGACTCTCTTTGATGGAGTGATAAGGAATAAGGAGAGATTTATCAACGTGAGTGAATGGTTTTAGTGGGACCTATGATACTGTCTCCCCGATGCAACGATGTAAAGGTATCATTCATCACGGGACTTGGAGTCATAATGAGGTTACTAGAATGATGACGAAGAAAATGCATGGCGTAACAAGATTGGTCAAATGGTAATCCACATCCTTGTTATGGATTACAGAGTAGTGACATGGTGATGATGTGGACATGTGACGACAACGTGTGGACCCCACATTGGAATGAAATATTCAGTGTTGTGTTTCTCATCAAAGTGACTTAGTCATTTTGAAGGGAGTTTCATGGGCGCCCCTTGGATGCAGCGATGATAACCTTCATTGGATGAACAAAGTAATATTGCTAGGACTATGAAGAAGGTCTCTTTGACATGGTGATAAGAGAGTGTGATGCTGATTATGGGACCTGATAAGGTAACAATGATGTGCATCGATGACACATTTAGAAAGTGAATGAAAGAATGACATGTGGCAGGAAACAACAATGGATGGTGACATGATGGTGTGGGGGCCACTTTTCTATTGTAGTAAATGGCATCAACATGACAATGCCATATCGATGAGAGGAATCTGAATGTCTCTTCGACAAAGCGATATATGATGTTAAGTAAATACTACAAGAATGACGATGAAGATTTGAACATCCACTTATTCGATGGTCAGGGTTGAAAAGCATGACAATGGACGAGGATCGTAGGATCAGGGTGTGAAGGAAAAGATCAACGACTAGAATTCAAAAGCAAAGATCTACAATGGCTCAACTATGTGAACAAGGGTTCCAATTTGTCAACCGCCATAAGAATGAAATCAAATCGTTCGACTGCTCCAGCAAACATTTAGAGAGGTGATATGATCAAGATCAAATCCGATCATATTGACAAGAGAATGCATTTAATTCATTTAGCTCTAGTGCCTGATAGAAGAGTCAATTTTTGAAAAATTCTTTGTTCCTGAATTTAATATTGTAGGGCTCGAGGTGGATTCGTAACTTGCTGAAGAAGATAGAAAGAGTGAAAAACCCTAACTGAGATTTTGATATGTAAGAGCTGGAAAAGAGAAAAATATGGCAGAGAGAGTCAAAAAATAAGTGTCTGGATGTTGAAGCAGGTTATTGTAACAAAAAGTAAAAAAAATTGAATATACATGAAGCTGGTTACAATGGTGTGAGACAGAACAGAGAGAGATTTAATGTACTGAATGTAATGATGCATGACCAGTTTTTGTAGAACCAAGTCTTATGCATACTTGTACTTGTTATCACAAAGGTGGTTGCCTCATTGTATTAAGTTGTAGCTCAGATTAGGTGATAGTGATATCCTTGGAGTTGTAGCTCCTAAGACAAGGTGTAGCAGCATCCTTGAAGTTGTAGCCTCTAAACAGGGAGTTGAAGCTTCCTTACAGTTGTAGCTCTTAAAATTGTAACTGAACTTCATTGCATGTGAGGTTGGATTAGGACAATAGATCCTAGTAGCATTTCTCATCGTGGTCTTTTCCGTCTTGGGTTTTTCGCATACATATGGTGTTATGTGTTGATCTCTCTTATGCTTGTGAATATTATATCTATTTATGCTTTGAACTGCACATTTGAGTTTTTAAGTTTAAGTCTGCAAATGGTCTCTCTGGATTAAGAGTTTTATTATCTACTGATTCACACCCCTCTCAGTAGATCATTGTGTTCTAACATACTATATATAGTATATATTAAATATTATATTATATTAATATTATGTAATATACATTATATAATATATTTAATACATAGTATTATTATATACTATATTATAATATATATATATATATATACATATATTTATATATATAAACATATATATACACATATATATACACATATATATAAACACATATATATACATATATATACATATATATACATATATATACATATATATACATATATATACATATATATACATATATATACATATACATATATACATATATACATATATACATATATATACATATATATATATGTGTGTGTGTGTGTGTGTGTGTGTGTGTGTGTGTGTGTGTGTGTATATTGAGATAAAGAGAAGTGGTGTGAGAGATAGAGGGAGGGAGAGACCTATGAGAGAGAGAGAGAGAGACTAGAGAGGGAGAGAGGGAGCAAGAGAGAGGGGGCGAGAGAGAGTTATCTTGTTAGGGTGGGAGGGAGAGACCTAAGAGAGAGAGAGGGATTGGGAGAGACTAGAGAGAGAGAGGGAATGGGAGAGACTTGAGAGGGAGGGAGGAAGGGAGAGAGAGAATTGAGAGGGAGAGAGGGAGGGAGAGAGGGAGAGAGGGGTAGAGAGATAGAAAGAGTTATCTAGTTATATAGTATAATATATATTATATAATATATACTATGTATTAAATATATTATATAATATATAGTATATATATTAAATATACTATATAAAATATATTATATAATATATATATCATAATATCTAATTTATATAATATATAATACATTTATTATATATTAATAATACATAATATTAGTTTTATGTATTTTTTTTTTTTTTGGCAAACTGCTATCAGAGATGATAGCACTCTTTCTATTACTTTGAAAAAAGATTACATTCCTCAAATACAATGCTTAATTTTTCACTTCGGATTTTGTTGATCTTAATGTCATTGGGTGTTTGGCCCTTGAGGGAGGATATTTCTTCCTTTTTACTTCTATCCATTCTTGCTCCAACATATAGGAGAAATTTTGCTCAATGCTTTTTTCCTGCTTTGTCACTTCTTTAGAGATTAAGTTCGTTGAGAACACCAAAGGCTTAGGAGATTGTATATTGGAAGGAGAGCCTTGCATAGGAGACATTTTCTATAAAGGTTTTGGAGAGGGCGGAGCATCCTTCACCATGGGAGCAATTACATAGTGGCTAGATTCAGCCCCATTCCACCAAGAAGGTTGATAATTGACTTCACCCTGCCCATTAGCTTGCTTCTTGTTGCATTGTGGGGTTCCATGTGCTATTGAGAAACATTTTCTGCATCTAAATGCAATCTTTTCGTAATCTACTGGTTGTCTCCAACGTCTGTTTCTAACTTTCAATGTGATTTCAGTCGGTAGGCCTTTAGATAAATCGAATTCAACACATAAATGGGCACATGTAGAGTTTTCATAATTTATAGTTTCTTTTGAAATGCTGTGATATTTACCTAATCCATTTGTAATTGCAATCAAGCACTTAATTTCCCAAAATTGCAGAGGAAGATAGGGCAGTCTTACCCAAAGGAATGCTGAGGAAAATGTCTCAGTCCGAGGATCAAAAGAGGGAAGCCAAGGCTTAACGCATAAAAAATATCCCTGATAAAACCAAGGACCAGTGTTGAGGATCAATTTCTTATCTTCTAGAGATTCAAATTCCAAAATAAAGAAACCTTTTGCGCAAGGATAAATGTTGATTTCATCCTCTGTGTACGCTTTCCAATTTTCACTAATCCAGGCATGGAGGTCGCACAACTTCAGCCAAACTCTCATAAATCTACAAATCAAAGCATGCTCTTTCAGATAAACCTCCTTGTCATAAGCGATACTGTCCAGACAAATTTCAGGGGCCTTATCCGAATTGCTGATGAAGAATGGGGGTTTCAAAGATGCGCCAGGGCAGGAAGGATTAGGGTCTTGTGGAGAGGCCCTCGGCATTGCAACACTAGGCTGCTTCCATCCTCGCCTCTTGTCCGGGGCATCCAGACTCAGAGCCGCTTTATAAGGCTCAGAGATGCGAGGAGAACCATCATCCCCGCCCTGCGTAGAACCTTGAACAGATTGAGAAGCCCTCGTCCCAAACCTGGTAGGGCACGAAAAGGGAGAACCTGCGGACACTGATCCAAAAAAGGCGCTCTCATCATTTAAATTCGTTGAGGAGGATGCATAGGAAGAAGGAACAGAGGGTGCGGAGAAACCCTAAGCATAATCTAAAAAAATGGATATCCATTATTTATTGTATAAGATTTGAAGCTTCCCCTATGCATACATATTAATAAATAATATAATTTATATACTATATAATATAAGATATATATATATAATATATATATATATATAATATATATATATATATATATAATATATTAATTTAATATATATATATCATAATAGATAATATAAAATATATCATAACATAATATATATCATGCTATTAATAATTCATAAAACGTTTTATGAACTTTAGTTTTAAAAAAACTAAAGGAAATAGATATCCATTTTGTTTTTATAGGTTTTGAATTATGCAAAACATAATAGATATCCATTTGAAATAGATATTCGTTTGTAGTGGATATCTGTTTCAAATGGATATCCATTTTGTGAATTATATAAAAAACAAAAAGGGGACCGTTTTGAGCATTCCAACGGTCCCCACATTCTTTTTGTCACTGAAATCTTGTGATTTCTATCTGTATCAGATAAATTTCAGCTTTTGAAAGAATCTTTTATACATTTTTAACCTTTACAATCATTTGTGTGCTCTTTTTTGTTTGTGCAATGGGGAGCAGTAGTCACCATAAGAGAAAAGAAAAGAGAAAACTAACAGTATATCAAATTGAAGCATATAGAGTAAAAGATAGAGAAAGTCATAGGAAAAGAAGACAAGGTATGGTAAATACTCAAGCTGAAATTGAAAATAAAAACATTGAAATTAAAAATATTGAAAATGAAATTGTTGAAATTGAAAATAAAAATGTTGGAATTGTTATTGAAAATGTTGATAGCATTGAAAATATTGAAAATGAAAATGTTAATAACATTGAAAATATTGAAAATGAACCTTATGTATCACCTAATTACATGAGAACCCCTAAATGGTTATTTGAAATAGATGAGAACATAATAGATAATCTTGATGGAAAAAGGTCATCATGAACGGTTCGGTTGTGGGCTACCAATATGTTCAATCAATACTTTTTCGATAAGACATTAATTGAACAAATGTCAACTTTTTTTTGCAATTGCTAAAGTCTTACAAAATGAGACCATTATTAAGAAAATTGAAGATTTGTGTCATCAAAAAGTAAAAAAAAATAGTATTATTGTAAAAAACCATTTTAATGTTGTAACTTCTATTGGAAAGACTAGTAAGGAAAAAAATAAAAGAGTTGCTCATAGAGTGATCACAATCTCACTAGTAAGCCATCATTTGAGAAAGACTCATTTAATGAGACAAACTTGTATTGATTTAAATCTAAATCATAAAATATTGAATAGAGCACTCTCAAGAAGAGGAAGACTCGATAGTCCTTTTCAAAATGATATGTGAGATTTTGGTGGGAGGCTTCCATATGTTGATAAAAAGCAAACCGACAATGTAAATACGCAAATTGAACAATTTTGGTGCTCACTCTAGAGTATCACCAAATGTAAAGGATGTTTTAAAGTTAAGAATTGGTAATCGAGATTACACACCGTATCCTAAACAATTCTTGGAATGTAGTCAAACAATATTGTACAAACAATTTTGTGAAGCACATCCAAATTTGCAAATGTCATAAAGGGATTTTGAGTCTTGCAAGTCATTTTATTGTGTATTTATTAATATTTGTAATACATGTTGTAAATATACCATGTTGAGTTTTCAATGTATCATGAATTATTATGCTATATTTGTCCTATTATGCATACTAATGAAATTTTGTAGGAGTGTCATGTAATGTAACTTCCCAAGTCATCTAGGGACTTGTTAGATTCATTTTTATGCATTAGAGGTGATGGTTGCTTATTTTATAGAAATGATTGTTTAAATGAAACGTGTTTGCAATGTGGTGGTTTATCGAAATTTGTAACATGTTTTCATGAGGGAAACAAACATGATTTTTCTAAAAATATTGTTGAGAAAAAAATGTTTGAGATAGTCAAATACACATTGAAGAGTTGAGGTGAAGGTTCTAGATTCGAGTTGGTTACAAGAGAGGTAAGTATTGCTGATTTTATTTTTGATTTCAAGAAAAATATTTTCTACAAGTATGCAAGGCATAGCCACAGGTCTCAGTGGTTGGATTGACAATTCAAGATGTGTAAGGACTCTTTCTTGATTGGAACTATTATATCCATGGTTGATTTTGCTGAAATTTACACATTGCAACCAAAAAAGAAGTATAATCACAATATTAAAATTGCTATTTTTGTCCACATAACATATAGACACGCCCCTGATAGTATAGAAGAGGACAAGAAGATAATCAATGAGTACCATTTTTAAATGAGTGATGATAGATCTCATTCATCTGAGTTTGTGCAACATTTTTTTGAAATTTTTTTGAGTTCTTGTAGGAAAAAGGTATTTCAATGGGTCAACAACTCATTTGGTTAGATAATTGCATAAGGAAATTCAAGAATGATTGTATATTTTATTGGTTGAGCAGGATGCATGTAGAGAGGGGTGTACCACATATTTGGAGTTTTTTTGAAGCTGGGCATGGAAAATGTAAGCATGATGGCGCAGGTGCATGTGTGAAGAGACCTCTAGTTAAGGAACAAATGAAGATAAGAGGTGGTGCAACATTCAACGATGCACATTCTATTATTGATTGGTATATTTATGCATTATCATGAGGAGGGACACTTGATTCACAAGTGTGAAGGTTCTTTTAGTTAGTTGAGGAGGGCACAGTGGGAGAAAAATTAGAATGTCAAACAATTAGAGAATCTTCAAAGATGCATTCATTTAGAAGCTCAAATGCGAGTGCATGAACCATATGGACACAAGAGTTCGCCTGTTTTTGTTAGAACTATATTCAGTGTGATTGGGATCAATGAGAGTCAAGTGAGTGGGTAGATACATAAATTCCGTAGGGTAAAAGCACAAACCCGTGTCACACTTTATAAAGGAATCGACCAACAACAAAAAAAATTGAACTTCGACCACATAAAAGTGGTCTTTATGTTTTGAATTTCAAAATTATGTAAACTAATGAAATGTAGAACTTTTGATGAAGTTTATTCTTGTAATTTTTTAGATTTAAAAAAAAATTGTTTTCATTACTTTTTTATCAATTTAAGAACAGATTTTGGAATGCCAAAAATTTTAGAAAAAAAGTAACTTCACAGGCTGTCAAGAAATAAATTAAAAAAGACTTCATTTCTCCCTATTTTTTTTTTCTCCAAATAGTTAACTTCAATATCTTGTGCATGGAAAAAGAAAAATCAAATTTTGATGTATGTTTTTCTCGTAATAACATTTTAAAGTCAACTTTGTTAGAATTCAACAGTTTTCATAGGCCATCAACTATTTTATTTTTTTAATCATTTTCAAAAAACAAATTATACCTTTTTGAAGAAGACTCTCTCCTCTGTTGCCCCATATATATTTTTTAAAAATTTAATATGTTTTACTATTTTTTAAAAATTTCTAATCAACCTCTTTTTTAACTTTAACAACCTACTTGGCTTATTTTAAAAATAAAATATATTAAAACTAATCAAAATATTAAAAAAAATACATACTTGGATTCGCCACTCTAAGCTCTACAAAAGGGTATTTTTCTTTTTGCAGAAAAACCATTTTGACTAAAGAAATACTTAGTTGAAGTTGAAAGTTTCAGAAAAATTTGAAAAAAGCTGAGTTGGCTGCCATTTAGGATGCCACATAGACAGTTTCAGTAGAAAGGGTTTCTATAGAAAGGGTTTTGCCTGAAACCCTTTCTATAGAAACCTCGCACATTAAAAAATCCAATTTCAAAGCCAATTTCAAAGCAAGAAAAGAAAAAAAATATTTTTTTGGGATTCGGGCGAAACTTATTCGGTCAAAACCCTGCGTGCCATGTATAGGCCACGTGGTTTTGGTCGAAACCTATTCGACCGAAACTTTTCAGGCCAAAAATATTTTTTTTAGAACTATTTATTTGGCTGAATGTGTGACACAACTTTGTGCTTTTACCCCATAATATCTAACCCCTTTATCTGTGGCACAATCCTCTTTAGAAGATGAAATGGAAAATTCACTTGACTACGACCTTCTTTTAGATCTTGTACAACTAGGACATGTCTATGTAGTTGTATCACTACAGGGGAATGAAGAGGGATCAAACTATTGGTTGGCACAATGTGTACAGGAAAAGAAGAAGCTAACACAATCGATGACAGATGATGATGGGTTCATGTATCCTATAGGTTCAGTTGTTGTTGCTAGAACTTGGTTGTGAATGTATATGATTAGAAAGAATGGCATCCCTGCATTTGAAGACTATGAGAAACATAAAACTATTCTCATGTATTCACACCTTGTTATGGCAAAAAATACGAAGTTATTGAGACATCATGCTAAACCAAGAACAAAGGAACTGTGGACAATTAGTAGTGCTGATCATGAAGCATTACTCAATACTCTAAAGGTAAGAGATGACCCTTCAAGAACACTTGAGTAGTGGATCATTTGTTGCATAGGATAGGTATGATATTGTTCATCTTATTTTGATTAATATTCATAATAATTAAATTGCTTGGTCTAGTCAGGTTCATCATTTAGGCTATTTAGAATAATATAGATTTATTATTCTAAGCATCTTTTCTAGTTTGCATTACCATTTCATTATCATTTGGGTTGTTTAGAATAATATAGATTTTTTATTCTAAGTATATTTAGTTAAACAAATAAATTAATAAAAGTGATAAAAAACTAATGATCATATAGATTTGTTATTCTAAGTATATTGCGATGTTCATGGCACGATGGACCATGGAGTTGCTACAGCAATAGCTAGTTTTGATCCTTTGGAAAAGGTATGCGATAGATTAGTATGTTTGACATTATATTTTCTCTTCTATGGTCTATTATTGAAAAATTCTCATGATACTTGTATGTAGTTTAATTGCTATCTTGATGGTTGCTACAAGTGCTTATCACTCCAGATAGTTAATGTGCTACTATTGTGGAAGAACATGATGATTATTTGTTTGCGATAAGCGATTATTTTGTTATATGTCATTCCACAATTCAATTTCTATATATTAACGTCTACACTTCTTATTGTATTAGTTGCATCTCCAAATGAGTGAAGAGAGGGGGACTATGTAAATTAGGATCGTTTATTGTATGCTACATGGCATTTTTCAACATATATTTTATATTATCGATATATGTAACATTTTATGTCCATATGGCTCTTTTGTAATAAGCATGTATGACTTTATTAGATATATTGTATACTTTTATCGACATATATCATTGTATAGCCTTACAATTTTTTTATTAATGCAAATTTTATTTTACCACTACTATCAAATTATATAGTTTTATCCTAAACTTTGTCAACATGAGGATACTTTGTAACTTACGTGTTTTCATGTGTAAAATTTGTATTCATGTGTGTACTTCATGACTTATGTGTATTTGAGTACATGCTTCACTTATTTACATGTTTTTGAGTACATGCTTCACTTATTGATTCCTAGCATAAACCTACCCATTTGAACATGTTGGAATTTTTGGTTTGGTTGCATAACAAACAAAATGAAAGTTACCCCACCTTGCAACTTTACACTGCATGCATTTGACACTTTTTTCATCAACTAAAGACTCGACACCATGGGAAAATGCATTAGAGATCTAAAAAACTAAGAGAGGTTATTGTAGAGGGGCCCTAGGTGATCTCCTAGCCTCATACATAATGTTTGTAAGTGCCATGATTTTTGAGTAATAGCTTGTCAAAGTTTGCTGCCTTTTTTCACTTTGGTCTCTTAAGAGACTTCGCTAGTATAATGTATATCTGACTATTTTGTCATGTTTGGGTGTGAAACAAGACCTTTCATAGTATAAACCCACCCATCTAGACATGTTGGAACTATCGGTTTGACCACACGATGATTATAATTACAACTTTACATTGCATGCATCTGACACTTTTTCCATCAACTAAAAACTTGACACCAGGAGAAAAAAAATTAGAGATCTCAAAAATCAAGAGAGGTTATTGTAGAAGGGACCTAGGCGATCCCATAGCCTCAGATGGAATGTTTGTAAGTGCCAATTTTTTTGAGTAATAGCTCGTTAAAGTTTTCTACCTTTTTGCACTTTGATCTCTTAAGAGACTTTATCGATACAATGTAGCTCAAACTATTTCAACATGTTTGGGTGTAAAACAAGACCTTTCCTAACATAAAACCACCCATCTGGATGTGTTGGAACTGTCGATTTTGTCACACAATGAACAAAACAAAAGTTACATTACCTTGCAACTTTACATTGCATGCATTTGATGCATTTTCCATCAACTAAAAACTCAACACCATGAGAAAACACATTAGATATATCAAAAATCGATAGAGGTTATTGTAGATGGGCCCTAGGTGATCTAATAACCTCAGATGAAATGTTTGTAAGTACCACAACTTTTCAGTAATAGCTTATCAAAGTTTGCTGCCTTTTTGCACTTTGGTCTCTTAAGAGACTTCGCCTGTACAATGTAGCTCAAACTATTTCAATGTGTTTGGGTGCGAAACAAGACCTTGCCTAGCATAAACCCACCCATCCAGATGTGTTGGAACTGTTGGTTTGGTTGCATGATGAATAGAACGAAAGTTACAACACCTTGCAACTTTACACTAAATGCATATGATGCTTTTTCCATCAACTAAAAACTTGACACCATAGGAAAATGCCTTAGATATATTAAAAATCGAGAGGGGTTATTGTAGAGGGGCTTTAGGTGACCCCATAGCCTCATATGGAATATTTCTAAGTGCCATAGTTTCTGAGTAATAGGTCATTAAATTTTGCTGCCTTTTTGCACTTTGGTCTCTTAAGAGACTTCACCGGTATAATGTAGCTCAGACTATTTCGGCATGTTTGGGTGTGAAATATGACCTTTCCTAGCATAAACCCACCCATTTGGACATGTTTTGAACTATTAGTTTGGTCTCATGACGAACAAAATAAAAGTTACACCACCTTGCAACTTTACACTACATGCATGTCAGTTTGGTCTAATAACATGTATGCCATTGAGATTCATGATGAATCAATTTGGCCTGATGGAATGCTGATTTGGTCTAATGGCATGTATTCTATCGAGTTTCAAGTGCACTTATGTATTAGGGTTAAATGGTGTAGATTATATTTTCATTATACATCAAAATTTTATGCCATATCTAATGCATTTTTTTATGCATCATAATTAAATGACATTGACTCTTGTCTTTGATTTTTCAAATAGAGTATGACAATTGCGTTAGGTTGAATGGAATATATGACAACATCTTACCGATTTTGGATTTTGTGTTAAGAAGACATCATAACTAGTGTTCATTATGGTGCACTTAGTGTGTTTATTCATGCATGTTGATTATGACTTTTTGAAAGTTCTAATAACATATACGCCACTAACTTGTATGGATTTGAGTTGATGGTTAAAAATTATTATGTATGGAAGTTTTTTGAAAGTTGCTTGTTCATGTATTATGGTTGAGTGACATTGATGTTCTATGTGATTGTATGACATTTGCATGAAGGAATTGATGATATTGTAGACACATAAAAATGACCTAGGCTTGCAAGTTCTATTTTTTTCATAATATCTTCTTAACATAATTAATTTATTTAATTATGTCTTCTTGTCCATCTTCGACTATTAATTAAATAATTTTAATTATTTAATTGATTCATCGTCTTTAATTCCTCTTGATTATTTAGATAAATAAATTTTATTTACTTATTTAAATATGTCACTAATACTTTAGTCCCTTTCTATAATTAAATAAATTCTTTAATTTATTTAATTATCTTTGTCCATTAGGTCTTCTTGATTATTTAAATAAGTAAATTTTATTTATTTATTTAAATACGTCATTAATTCTTTCATGTCTTCTTATAATTAAATAAATTCTTTAATTTATTTAATTATAGTCCACCTTGGCATTTTCCCCCATTTTAAATAATTAATATTATTTAAGATGGTCCCACTTTCTAATTTTCCCTCTTTTTAGTAAATAATTTGCATTAATTATTTGTTGTCACATGACTCTCCCCTTTCGAATTAAATTAATTTTTAATTCAAAATAGTCTTTTTCCTCCAAAAATAAAGTAATTTCTATTATTATTTGATTTTCTAGCCACCTCTTTTTTGTGCCAATCTTATCTCCTTGTCACATGCATTGTCAATCCTTGATTTGATTTTCTTAAATTGAATATTGTCCACTCATTTCAAATTTTTCCTAATGTTGCCCTAACCCTAATTGTAGGTTGTCATAGTGAATCTTGACCATTGATTCTAGGGCATTTGTCAACTTTTAATCTTGGCCATTTATTCAAAATTGCATTTTCTATAAAATGGCAATTTTGGTCTCATTTGATCACCTCATGCTCTTGCAATCTCATGCAATCTTGTTTTAGGAAATCTTGTTTTAGGTAATCTTGTTATTATCTTGCAATCTTGTCATCTTAGATCTTGTCATAGGCATATTTTACATCTCGGCATTTATGCATACTATAGACATAGTTTAGATTTGCTTACTAGTTGCATAATAGCATAGTATTGCATTTCATATCAAATCTTTCAACATTTTGCTTTGGTCTTGGCATAGTCATGGATTGCTCACTCAAAATATGAGGGCAAACTTCATATTTAAGCAAATAGAGAAGGTGTAATGGAGGTCAACCATGGAGATTGAAGACATTTGGTGAGCTTGTTCCTTTTGTTTTCATGCTATTTTCCTTTGTGATTCATTATTGCTTTGGGTTTGATTTATTTAGCTATTAATTTGCTAACCTAAGAATTTCCCTAAGTTATAGATATATATCATTTTGTTGTATGTTTGGTTTTGTTGAAAGGTTGCACTACATTTGTATTACATTTATATATTATTATTTGAAGATTGCATCAAATTCGTATAGCAATTTTGGCGTGGGTCAAGGTTGATTGACATATAGGACTACCATATGAGTGTTATTTCTTTTGTGCAAAGTGTGCATTATGACTAGTGTGCATCAAGCCCATATGGTATGTCTAGTTTTCTTATTCATGCACTATGGTTAGCAACATTCATTGTTGTGCATTACGAAAATACAAATTGCATGTGGAAGGTCAAATAACATGCATGTCATGGAGTTGTATTTGGTTTGTTTAATAGTTGTATCACACTCATATGGTGTGCATATATAGTGTTTGTTCATGCATCATGGTTGAGTGATGTCTTATTTGTTGATCATGATTATTGTATAGATTTCACATGAACAATCTAATGAACATGTATCTTGTTGAGTTGTAAGGACTTTGTTTGAAGGTTGCATCAAACCCCTATGGTGTACATAATGTTCTTGTTTATGTATCATGGCTGAAAGATAATGATTCTTATTCATGATGATTTTATAACATTTAAATGAAGGATCTAGTGACATGTTAATAAGCTTGAAGGTTTTAATGGCATGAATGTTGAATTGATTTGTAATGGTTTTGTTTGATGGTTGCATCACTCATATGGTTTGTATAGAGTGTTTAGCACCATTTAGTGACATTGATTTTTATCAAGATGATTATATGACTTCTGAATGAACACTGTAATGACATATATCTCATTAAGTTGTATGAGATTTGTTTGAAGTTTTTAATCAATCAAAAGAATCAATGCCATAAGACTGTCATAAGTTGCTATTTTCATCTTTATTGCTTTTTCTATGAGACCACAATTCTTTGAGGCATTTTTTCAAATAGTTCTTCTCAAAAAATATTATATAGTGCTTCTCATACCATTTTTCATTAATTTTAGCTTCTCTTGAAAAAAAATCAGCTACCCACTTCATTACAGGAGTTCAAAAATAAATAAATGTCAAATGTAAATTCATTCAAGAGAGCTTAAAATCATATATATTCTCAAATTGAGTGTTCAACATGCAACATATGGAGGTAATCAAATATTTGAAAACTCTGTTACTCTTCCTCTTTGTTGGTACCCCAATGAAACTTTTCTTGTAGACACATTGGTAGTGTTAGCTCAATTCATTCATATTATGTTGTTAATGTCTACTAGCTTGCTCAAAAGCACCTATTTTAGGCTTTTAGCCATAGCAAAAAGGTAGTAAACTATTTGATAAAATGCTTTGGTAGACATGTATGAAAAAAGTGGCACAATAAAAAAGGTAGTGAATTGTTTGAAAAAATGCCTCAAAGAAATGTGGTCTCATGGAATGTAATGTATGTGAACCTTAATATGAATGAACTCTAACATAGATGGATTACCAATTGTAATTCATAAGTTCTATTAAAATGCAATTTCATTAATATATAACATGTTAATGATCATAACTTTAAACCATTCTAAAATAATTATACATTCCATTTTGAAGTTTCAAAGTAGAAAGAAATGCACACGAGGAACAAATTAGATTGAATATCAATTCTTATATATCAAAATGTAGAATAATTGTGTTTATGCATATACAAATTTGGCATATATTCCTACTCAAAATAAGTTTTACAAATTGTGGCATATATGCCATCTCAAGATCTATCAATCCCTAAATGTATCAATCTCTATCAAATACTAATCCTGTGTTAGATCATCAAAATCGAGCCTCCTCGAAGAACTTAGTGGATCTGAAGTTTCCTGTACAATAACAATTCAAACCACAAATTAGATTAATTATTTGAAAGGTTGACAAGATAGACTATTAAATAAAAACTTATATTTTATAATTTAGAAATTATCAATTTAATATCAAAATCATTATATTGAACTATATTATATCAAAAATGCAATCCTTGTTTACCTCAAGTCTTGCTCTTTTTTTTGCAAGAGCACCCAACTTTGGTGTGATTTACTTCCAAGAGTTTTAAGCTCAAGGTAAAACTTGAATGTAGGAATAAGTGTCCACCTTATCATTCTGAATATTCTGCATATGATTGTCCCTTAGGATGATCAGGAGTCCTCGTATAATGAAATGGTCCCACATTCATCACATTGATGAATCGGGCAAGGACTATAGCAGGTAAAATAAAATTGATAAGAATCAACATATAATTGTTGAAAAATAGTCATATTTACTAAACATATATCTACTCCTATCTAAACATGTATATTTGTAATATAAAATAAACACATACCTACTGTGATGCTTGTACACTAGACGAGCTCATGATGGATGAAGCAGCTAAGATAGTTTCCTATATAAAAAATGACAAGAATGTAACACAATTTAAATGCACGTGCACATATAATCATAATGTTGAGAATATAAAAAAAACATATACCTATTGTGTAGCTTCTTCCAATGTGCCAGGATCAGTCAGCATGGCTGTAAAAGTACCAGGTTGTTGCATAAAAAGACAAGATTACATTAGACTATCAATCTATGTATATGTATTTAAACATAATAGATTTTAAAAATTAACATCTAAATAACAATTTAAATGACACTGTATACTGAGTCTCTAGGACAAATGAAATGGCCAATTGCGTAGCCTCCTACACTTGTAAAATTTGGTTCTCTGTCAGCAACTGTTAAAGATTCTGGCACACAGACATATCTTAGTACTAATATCTCTTATAAAATAAGAAAGAAAAGATAAAACACACTATATGAAATTACTTTAAGTCTTACCAATGCTTCCACATCATCTCTTCCACCCGATGTCTCCTAGAAATGGTACACTCCATGCTCTCAACTCCTACATCTAACATATCATGGACCTCATAGTCGGATGTGTCCATTGGAGCCTCACTAGACTATCAAAGAGGACCCAAACATATATTGTGGCACATAATGTAGTAATGGGGCACACAAATATATGCCAAAGAGGAGGATGTACTAGTAGCAACTGATGTAGCAGGTGCATCACCATCATGATGGGATGTAGCAGGTGCATCACCATCATGATGAGATGCATCATCATGTGGCTACACAACATGCGAGCTCAATGCATGTATGGCCAAAATTCTTTGACTCCTTGCATCTACAACAATATCGGGGTAAGGTATTGGAGTTGGGGAAGCAATAGGTGGAGTAGGAAGAAGTGGGGTGACTTGATGTACTCTAGGTCTATCCTAAGGCATCCCTCTACCCACACCTTGGAAATCTTGCATGTCAAAGTAATTAACATGCCTCCCTAGGAAAAACTTGGCATATAATTTTCGTAGAAAATACTGTGGGACATCAAGATTGTTGTTGGGTGGTTTATCAAAAACCATCCACCAATGTTTCTAGAAATTATCCAATATACCTCTATGTGTGCACCATTTAGTTGAAAATTTAGGCTTCCACACATCTATAGGTTGTCCTGTTTTGGGATTGATGAATAATTGGGCTAATTGGGCTTTCCCAATATCAAGCTCCCTCACTTCATCATATGATAAACCATTGGCATAATGTTTCCTTTGGGACTCTCGCCACTTTGCAAACCTATTATGCTAGTTTGTGAGAGTTTCAACATTCGAAATGATTGTTTCTAAAGTGTTGTTCATATCATAGAGCTCAGGGAGTGTCTCATAAATTTGACATATGCTTCTTAATTGATTTAAATTCCTATGGAAAGATTCATGGATTGTGGGCATGTTTTGTAATGGAGAAATTGGTGGCGGAGGAGGATTTGT
Organism: Sequoia sempervirens; assembly: GCA_007258455.2. Classification (NCBI taxonomy): domain Eukaryota; kingdom Viridiplantae; phylum Streptophyta; class Pinopsida; order Cupressales; family Cupressaceae; genus Sequoia; species Sequoia sempervirens. Next base: position 23,714 of record VDFB02052523.1, on the reverse strand, counting down.
AGGGTTTTCATCTTGACCAAGGTTGGGATTAGCCATTCTTAAGCCCAATTGATGTGAAAATTTTAAAAATTAACAATCATTTTAATGCAAAAAAAAACCTATTTTTGACTAAAATTCTTAAAAAATAATGCAAAAAATAAATAAATTAAAAAATAAAAATAAAATTATACATACCTGTGAATTCTAGATGATTTGAGCAAAATAAATCCAAGGGGAAATAGATATCCGAGTTGCTTAGCTGCTCCAATGCGTGCACAAGGTAAAAATCACAGTGAAATGACTCTCGGGTTTTTCTTTTTATGATTTTAATACATAGGACATGGATATCCGTTTCAACACAAATATCCATTTACAAACAGATATCTGTTTCAAAACAGATATCCATTTACAAATGAATAACTGTTTTGAAACAGATAATTGTTTCGAAACAGATATCCATTTACAAACGGATATCTGTTTCGAAACAGATATCCATTTACAAACGGATATCTGTTTCGAAACGGATATCCATTTACAAACGAATATCTATTTCAAAATGGATATCCATTTACAAATGAATATCTGTTTCGAAACCGATATCCATTTACAAATGAATATCTGTTTTGAAATGGATATCCATTTACAAACGGATATCTGTTTCGAAACGGATATCCAGTTACAAATGAATATCTGTTTCGAAACGGATATCGATTTACAAACGAATATCTGTTTAGTTTATGTTACTTTTTTTTGTTTTGGTCAGGGGACCCGACTTATATGGTATGAGTGTTTTTATATTATAACATATATATTATTATATATTATAATATAATATAATATAATATAATATATTATAATATAATATAATATAATATAATATATTATAATATAATATAATATATTGTATTATAATATAATATAATATATTGTATTATAATATAATATAATATATTGTATTATAATATAATATAATAATAATATATTATATTACAATACAATATATTATATTAGATGATATTATATTGTGATTGTAATCATAGTATAGGTTAAATACACCAGATACTAATGGATTTATGCATTATTTAACCCACTAAGCTACAACCCCAATGAGATGTTCAAAAGCTTCAAAAACTAAGATACCGTTAAACTAAGCATGAAATAAACACGAAAGCTTAAAAGAAACCTAATCTAGAACTCCAAACCTTATCCCATTAGGGGAGTGGTGTCGTATTGATGTGGAATAATGACCCTTTCCCAATCCCTTAGATAAATGAGCAATTAACTAACCTCCATTGTTGAAAACTAAGCTAAAAATTGATAAAACGATGCTATGGGTGGATGAAAAGGTGAAAAAGCTTGATAATGGTGCAAGCATGAATATAAATAGTATTCAAATGGGAAATATAACTTTTCTTTGATGGAAGTGGATCCATTTCTCTCCAAATGGGAAGTATTTATAGGAGAGAAAATGAAGAATCAATGGTCAAGATGAAAAGGATCAATCAGTGGTCAATATGGAATCAAGGGTGAAGACATGGATCAAGGATTCTCATGAATGGATGAGAATCAAAGATCACATGGATCAAAGAAAGCATCAATGGATCACAATGATTCAAACAAACACACTTTCTAACAACTTGAAAGTTTGTTAGGAAAGAATATTCCATTTTTGGAGCCAAAACAAAAGAATATTCCTTTATAATATTCCCTATGCAAGTGGATGGGTGAGGAAAATTCATAATTAGTTAATTAAAATTGAGTTTTAATTGTGCAAGTTGAGGAATATGAGGATTATCATTAAATAATTAGTTTATTTAATGAAAAGGGGCTCAAATGACAATTTAATTAAATAATTTAGGATTATTCAATTAAATGAGAAGACATAAGGTGTTTCAATTAAATAATTTGATTTATTCAATTAAATAGGATGAAAGGTGAATTCGAAAGGGGGTGAATTAACCTAATTAGATCAATTAGATTAATAGATGGAAATGAGGCATTTAATTAAATAGCTAGGCTTATTTAATCAAAAGGAAAAAAAAAAGATGAAATTTAGGATGAAACGATGTTAGTGATCAAATTCAAGTGTGTGATATCATTCAAGACAATTTTAAGTGTCTAAATTTTTCCCCTCTTTGAAGGGAGGTACCTATTACATTGGTTCAAAGACTAACACTTTTCGGATTAATGTTGCTGCTCAAATAAAAAAATTGAGAATTCTTGATTTTTTGGATGCCCCATTATTGCCCTAGCAGAAATAATTAAGCTAGTACCCTGCCTTCTCAAGAGATCGGGTAGAAATCTAAAATTTTGGGTCAATCTCGCAACAAAGATTCAATATAGATTTAGGTGCAAAAAATAGGCTTCAAGATGCAAAAATAATCTTAGAAATGCAAAAAGCATCTCAAAATATGCCCTATAGCCCAAAAATTGGTAAAAAAGGCTAAAAAACCTAGCTTCCTCTTCAAACTAGGGCAAAAAACCCTAATTTTCAGGCATAAATAAAGGTTAAAGGGGCACTTTCAATCATTTGCACTCTTGACTTCTAGCGAATTACTGCTCTTTAGCTTTGACACCTTGACGGGATGGTTTTTCATGTGCTTCCACAACACATTGTTGATCGAGTTCAAGAGTACCAGTGGCCTCTAGGCATAGGACCCCTGGTACACAAATTGAATCTTTTCTTGTACTTCATTTTTTTTGTGCGTTTATTAGGCATCAAAGTTAGGTGAAGTTTGGCATCGCCCTATTGTAATGCTTTGGGGAATTTTAGTGATGCTTTTTTCAATTATGGCGATGTTATTGTAAATAGTGACACACCTTGGGATTTAGAATTATGGTTTCATTTTGATTTTAGCAACATAAATGAATTTGGCAATGCTATATGGGATTTAGATTGGGCGATGCAGGATAATTTTAGCGATGCATGTGCATATTGCGACGTGTCAGGGGATTTGAATAGGGTGATGCCCTAAATATCGATGCACAATTATTTTTACAATGATGTTGATTTAAATGGTGATGTATTTGCTATCTGGTTATGGCGACGGTATTGAGAATAATGACGCAATTTCTAAACGAGAGTTCAAAAATTTAAAACTTTGTTGATTTTGGTCAAATTTTGACATTGTTCACTTCGTGCATACAAGAGGTTATCTAGTTACTAATGTCTCGTGAGAAATGGCTCGATTTGCTTGAGGAGCTAGAGGATTTGGATAGTATTCAGCAGGAGCACATTGGGGAGATTAGGCTCTGGTTCATCACATATATGCCCAAGGTCAGGACACATTTGGAAATGATGACAACATTAGTGGAGTGATGGCACAGTGAGACATTATTGTTTCACCTACCTACCGGTGAGGCCACAGTGACTTTGGAGGATGTGTGGAGGATACTATGGCTTCCCATTCATGGGGAGTGGGTGATATACAACATAGATTCTGGAGTAGATGCCTACCATGAGGTCCTACGGATAGAGGAGCTTATGCTAATGAGCTCCCAGATAGACCTAGAGATGTATAAAAGGTAGGTCTTGATCTTTAGATTGATAGTCAGAGCGGTGATTGTTGGGATTGTGGCACCAAATCAATGGGGGAGAGGGTTCAGTCTTGGCTGGGGATTGGCATGGCGTGGGATGGTATTTCAGAGGAGATTGTATGCTTGTGGCCCTATCATGATGGCCTCCCTATATTATGATATGCATTAGTTTGTATACAGATAGGGCCGGTCCTTTTTAGTAGGGGTGATTTTACTGCGCATCTGAGCATGGGAGCACATTGTTATTCTCTAACCAATGGTAGTACTTATAGATAGTGATCCAAATGAGCTAGTGGTTTTTTGGTATAGAGGATCCATCACTCTTCAGCATATAGGTCCATTGGGGATTCCCTACTAGCGACGGGTCATTGATGATATGATAGTGTTTAGGTGGCGGCCATGGTTACAAATGCTACCATGGTATGATGATCACCAACATCTATTTTATGCCAGCAAGGCCCAGTATATGTAGGTTCATGAGCATACCATGATTGAGAGATACCTACTTGACCAAGTGACCAGACAGTTTGGTGAGTTGCAGGATGCGCTATAGATGATTACACGACTATTTTTGCTAGGACTGCTCAAGAGACAACATGGGGTTCACAGATACAACCATAGTTTGCTATAGATGACTTCAAAAAAATTGATGCTCGACCATGGGTTTATGACTAGGGTCAAGTTGATGCTAGGACCACCTCGACGTATGATGCATGGTTTGTTCCTCCTTTGCAATTGACAGATCCGACAGGGGTACCCCCACAAATGATTACACTACTATTTTTGCTAGGACTTCTCAGAAGACAACATGGGGTTCACAGATACAAGCACATGTGGCTATAGATGACTTCAGATAGCTTGGTGCTCGGCCATGGGTTTATGACCAAGGTCAAGCTGATGCTAGGACCACCTTGATGTATGATGCATGGTTTGTACCTCCTTTGCGATTGACAGATTCGGTAGGGGTACCCCCATGAGGGAGACTTAGGGGTCAAGGGGAAGGTAGGGGAGTAGGCATATGGGGAAAGTAGCCCGATCAACAGCCTCCATAGGATCATAGGCATGGAGAGAAAGTTTGATAGGATTAGGGGCACCAGGCTCATTAGTATCCAGATCAACAAAAACATCAGCCACTAGGGCCAGATCCTCGAGATGGTCAAATTTTGTCTCTCACAGTTGAGATGGACCAGTTATAGTAGCAACTGCAGGCCACGACAGCTGAGAGGGATTGTGAGGTACAATTCTAATAGCAACTGAACCTACAGTTGGCCTAGGAGATAGGGAGGCGACAACAACTAAAGGTTGTCACAGTAGTGGCATAGGGATAGGTAATGGTTGCTCGTATGTATAGAGATGTCATCTCAGAGGCGGTGTATTATAGGACACTATATCACCAAGACGTCCCCCAAGATATGCAATAGATGAATCACTCCTAGAGGAGTGGGGCAGTACCAAGAGCTACAAATGGTCAACCATCTGTTAGACATCCGAGAGAGCCCAACCACAAATAGGACTAGTTGAGGCAAGATGACCAACAAAGCAGGGGATAACTCATTCTCATTTTGTAGACACATTTTGTTTGATATACAACCTGATTTATACATGTATACACATTCAATGACTCATTTTGATAGCCTCTTGTATATGTACTTTTGATGATAGGTACACTTTGACTCTAATATTTGTACCCTTACATTCATTTTTGAGATATATATGAGATGGCCCAATTTTATTATGATGTGATGATCTATGATATGTGATGCGATGTTGTATTTATTTCATGCTTTATGTATGGATGCAAAGGTAATTGATGCAAAATATGGACGTGATGGATACATTCTTCATTTATGCTATGTGATATGAGATTATCTATGATACGATGCTTATGTGATATGAGATATATGATATGGATGTAATGCAATGGATTTTTCATTCTCTTTTTCAGTATCTTTCTATGACATGCTATGAGATGGATATGCTTTTCTTTTTGTAATTTTCCATATGATGATGTCATTCTTTATGATATGCAGGATGTATGTATGCTAATGGTTTGTGGATGCATTATGATTTTGGTTGACTGTCATGAAAACATGTTAGCATAGAAATAAGATAGAAGAATAAGATTAATGGATTGACCATTGATTTCGAGATTGATTCAGAAGTCCAACAAGTCCATGATTCATTGAGACTTTATTAGATTATGGTGATGAGATTGATGATTTGCTCATTTCTTGGATTGGGACTCTCTGTCATTCCTTATTTTTGATATAACACATAGACATGATGCATCAAGGTATTGATAACCAAGATGGCATTGTATCTAATGCGATAGAATTTGACTCTGCAAAAAAATAGGATAGTTCTTGTTCACACCTTGACATACAAAATTCTCATTGAAATGTAGTTTAGAAGTTTAGAATATCTCAGACCAAAGCACACACAATAGTCAACAATCTACTCTAAACGACCTCCCTACACACAACTAAGCAAGAATGCACCAAGATTATTTTACAAGAATACCCCACAAGAAAAAAAAAAGATAAGGATCAGTGCCCCATTCCTTTCTCTTTGAATTGTTTTGATAGACATCATCAAGAGGTCCTCAAAATGGGTCAACAAGATAAAACATAAGACAAGATCAAAATGAACAAACAGTCAATGTTATTTATATCTCTTGCCTAAGGTGTAATGTGTTTTGAGGATACATATCCAAAATGATTGCCAATGATAATGCCCATTGTAGGAAGGATGCATCCTAGGACATGTTAGTGGATGGTGGCAGGTTGTTTTGAAAGGCCATTGATATAAGGTTCAACTAACATGTTTGATAATGATCAAGGGTTTGAATTTTTTTGGCGTTTAAGGTTCTACTTTTGCTGATTGTTGTACTTGTTTCCCGTTTGTGTTACCAAAGGGTGAGTGTGACGATTGATTTATTATGGATGAAGGTTTATTGCGGGTGAAAGAGAAATGGGATGGGTGATTTTGGATTTTTTTTGGAATATTTGAATGTTTTTGATGTTTTACTATGTTTTGAGGCTATTTTTGATCTTTTTGTAAGTTTATGTGAATGTTTTGGTTTTCAATTATGTGAGGCCATTTAGGGTTTTCTCCATGTTTTCAATTTTGTTATTTTTTTGAGTTTTGACCAAGACCTAAAAGGGGACTGACCTACAGCCTTAGGGGCTTATCAAAGATTAGCCTTGCCTATGTTATACATGCAAAGAACACATAGTTCAACTAACTTTGACCTATTTATTGATGATATATGAACACTTGATGAATTTTTAGTTTATTATGATAAACTCCTAGAGGATTGACCTAGGGTGTCTCATGGGCACATTAGTGATGGCCTTGCCTATGTTCAAGCTCAGAGACAAATAGTTCGACAAGGTAAGTTTTTGATTTTTTGATTTTTTGACCTATTTAGGGATTTTGATGTGTTTTGGATGTTTTGGATTTTGACTTTACAACTTTTTTAATGTTTTTGGATTTTTCCTATACAATATTTTGAATGTTTTTGGATTTTTGGTTGTACAATATTTTGATGTTTTTGAATTTTCTAGATTTTTCAAGTGTTTTTGGATTTTGATGAGTTTTACAAATGTTTTGGATTTTTGAGAGATTATGAGATAAATGATACCTAGATCATGATGTCGATGTCATGCTGTGAGATATAAGACATGGATCAAGAATTATTTGAAAACAAGAGTGCGATAACCTGCCCCCAGTGTCTAGCAATGATTCATAGTGCAATGGACAAACCAAGATAGGTAATGTATATGCGAAGAGTTAAACATAGTTTTATCATGTTGGATATGGGCTATGGGACTTCATGAGATAAAATGTTAAAGAGAATGTAATTTTTTTTCCATCAGTAGAGTTGAAGTATACGCCGAATATTTGTCAAGATCAAGATAAACGGGAATAACTAGATAAATCTAGATTGGATTGATGGAGGGAACATTGGATTTATCATGACAAGGATGAGATGTTTTTATCTGAGAAGGATCATATAGATGCTTGATTCTACTCATGATACCTATTTTCTAGGTTTTCATCATAGTACTTGCCTAAAGCACCACAAAAGTGGTTTTCATTGGAGGACAATTTTTTATTTTACTATTTTCTTTATTTTTCAAAAAATTTACCCTCATGTTGAACCACCTGGTGGTACTGATGTAGAGGCCACTATCATAATGTTCCAACGATAGGTCCTACTTGAAGAAGCTTCTTTGCTAAGATACGAGCACTTGAATGCAACTTTGAAGAACTTTTATTTGTCTTGTGGATATTGGAATTAACCTTGTCTATGTGCGAACATTGTGATAGAGTGCCCTCAAAAACCTTATGATGAAGAGTAGCTTCCAACACATGGTTAATGCGAGAATTGGATATCATGAATGGAGTGTGCAGTGTCATGCATGAAGGAATATGAGATGGATTGGTCAATTGTTTGGAACCTTTGACTCTCCAAACTTAGGAAGATGAGCAATGATGGGTGGGAACAAAGGTTTTCATGGAATTAGGACCAACCACTGGATATTCTTCGTTTGTTGCTTGAGAAGCTTGCTTTTGTATTTGAGGAAAAATTTTGATGGATAAATTTCCCTTTTTGACTTTGCTCCATAGTTTCTTTGACTAATGGAGTTTTGGAAGGATGATTTTCTTTATTTTTCTTTGGTATCCATTTTTATTTACTTTGTCCCTTTTGCTTTACGACTACATTTTCTTTGATGATCTCCTCCTTGATTTGATATGAATCTTTCTTTTTACATTGGTCCCAATTTTTGTATGATATGATGGGTGGATGACGATTCATGATACGACTAGTTGTAGTGTTGAAAGTATTTTCCCCATAAAGATCCTCCGTGCCCCATATGTTGATGTTTGCATTAGACAAGATTTCCCTTGACATTGTGAAGGTATTATTAAAAATACCTAATCCTTTGCCCTGATAATGTATCGTCTGATCCATAACCACTGAATATGACTTGTCATGAACACATGATATTGCTATGGGTTCCTGTTGTTCAAGAATATGAACTATTTACTCTAATTTTATGACAACATTATCTATTGATACTACTTCAAAAGATGTTGGTGTTGATTCAAAATATTTTGATCATGCACAATCACTGTAAGAATCAAGAATCTCAACTAGTGCTTTCTCTTGTGTGGGAATATCGAGAGTGGGAGATTCTTGTTTTCGATGAGGAATGTTTATATGTCCATCATAAAGAAACATCTCAAGGGTGATATCAGGAACATCTTTGGGGTTTAAAATGGTTTGGAAGATGTCCCTTAGCTCTTGGTGAAACTTTGCGGATAGGGGTTATTGATCCCGACTCGACTTGGAGTAACTTTTGTTATCCTCAAGAGCCTCTTCTTGACATGATCCTTGGGTGGATGATACATCATTGGTAAAAGACTCTTCACAACAGTTTGTGGGTATGAGTGCAATAAGGGATATTTCTTGCTCATTTGGAACTTCTTCAACATGCCCAATCATGAAGTCATATGTGGGAGAGATCGTAATCTGATACATACTTGATGCCATTACAATATGAAATATTGCTAGACACTGTTGATGGGTTTGGACTTTATTTTAAAATAGTATCTTGATACGTGTCTGATTCCTCATGTTGTGATGAATGAATAACACAAATATTCCCACCATGGTATCATGGGTATGGTTTACTTTGTTTAAAGTTGATGCCTTTCTTGAATATTTTGTTTTTCCATGATTAGGCATAGGGTTTGTGTAAATTTTCATATTTTCATTCCCAAATTTTTGATTGACATCAATGTCTCCTTGTTCAATAAGATCTTGTATTAGATGTTTGAGTCAAACAATTTTATGTATTATGACCTTTGTATCAGTGAAATTCACAAAAATGATTGTCTCTATAGCAAGGAGGTTTGAATTGTGGTGCTTGATAGTTTGAGAAATCTAGGAGTACGCTAAGGTTAGATTGTATCAACTTCTTCAACACATCCTCCATAGGTTCCCCTAACGGAGTGAATTGTCGCTTAGGAGCACTATTTTTTTCTTTGTGGTGCACGTTGAGTGTTTGCAACATTGATTGTTGGTTGATTGTTTAGAAGTGGTGTGGATGGTTGTTGTGTGTTTATGGTTTGGGTGTTTTCTTGCCTACGAGCAGTTAAGACCAACTTTGCATCAACAACACCATCACTAGTAGCATTCTTATTCTTGACCCAAAAGCGGGGTTTGTCATTAGAACTAGTGGATGAGTGGTTTTCTTTATACACTTGTGTGATCCCTTGTGCGATTAGGGCTCTCTCAATGTTGAGTACCCCAGGGATAAGCTCGTCATAAGACATGACACATTGCATCTTTAACTGAAAGGATAAATTCATGTCGAAATTAGCAATGATGATTCCAACTTGTTGCTCTTCAGGGATAGGCCATTTTCTCTTGCTATCTCCCTGCCTCCACTGTTGTAGGAAGTTTGTGAAGGATTCCCCTAGTTTTTCTTGAGGGTATACAAGTCTTCCAAGCTCACATCCATGTCAAGATTGAAGGAAAAATGATCTATGAACCTATCAATTATCTATTGGAAGTTTTGAATTCTTAGAGGCAATTGTGAGAACCAATCAATTGTCGGCCCCGCCAAACTGCACGGGAAAAGGTGCATTAAGTAAGAATAATTGTAAGCCACCTCCATACACATTACATGGAATTATTTGATGTAATCCATTGGATTTCCTCATCCTTTGTATTTATCAAACTTTGGAACCTCAAAACTGGGTGGGAAAGGTACCATCGCTATGTTCCTATCGAAGGGGTAAGGACACAAGTTCTGTTGCATATGTGGTTTCTTTGTTTTTTTTTATTTGAATGTCCAAGATCTATCGCGTAAGTGCCTTGAGTTATGATGACACATCGTCTTGTGAATTTGGTAGAGGAGCATATGTGGTATACTATGGAATGGTGGATGAAGTGTATGTGGGATTTTGATACGATGGGGTGTTATATGGCATGTAGGGTGGATTCTGATATTGTGAAGGTGATGATGGTATGGGTGGAGGTGTATATGCTCCTTGTGTTGTTGGATTCATGAAGTTATTTTGGGGATTATAACACAAACCTTGTTGTTGTTGTGTAAGCATTTTTTGTTGTTGGGTGTATTGTTGTGCTAGTAACGCTGCTTGTTGGACTTGTTGTTGTTGTTGCGCGATCAAGGCTTGTTGTTGAGATTGTTGCTGTTGCAAGGCTTGTGCTTGGGCTTGTTGTTGTTGCAACACTTGTTGATAAGCTTGTTGTTGTTGCAATACTTTTTTATAGGCTTGTTGTGCTTATTGGAAATCTAGAGCACGGGCTTGTTGTTGTTGCAATGCTTGTTGATAGGCCTATTGTTGTTGCAATGTTGTACCATATTGGTTTGAAACGTTTTGATTTTTGGGTACATGAGATGGATTTTGAGTGTAGGTATGAGTGGGTTGTGGGTTGATTTGATATGGTTGTGTAGTGAGTGCTTGGGTTTTTTTGGTGCTATCATTCCTTGTAAACTTGTCAATTTGGATGGAGGAATGTAAGTTTGGGGCCCCGTTTGATTTTGCATGGCTTGGGGAACCAATGGTAAAGATGATGATACCATTTGTTGTTGTGATATCAATGACACATTTGGACCTTGGGTCAATTTATTAGAAGGGTTACCTTGATTGATGTGTAGAGGGTTCCCTTGTGTTTGATTGGGGGCCAAGGTGTTACCTTGGTTGATAGGATTCATGACCAATGGGTTGCTTTGATTTGGATTGATGATAGATGGGGTTGATGTGTTTTGTGGAACCAATGGCTTTGATGGGCCAATGGGGTGGTTGGATGAAGATGTCCCTTTTTTTGTTAAGGGTTGAATTTGGGTAAGGGTGTTGAATTTCCCTTGTTTTTCTTCTTGAGGTACTTGGATCACATTACCTTGTGTAATGTTAGGCACACTTGTGGTAATTGTGGTGGGGATGGAAGAAGATAGTTGTGCTTGAAATGTTGAGGTTGTCATTGTGTCATGGAATGTGAGGGGTACATATGGATGTAGAGGGTGTTGAAGAATGGTGGTGGAAGGATGGGACGGGGCACCAAATTTTGGCATCCAAGTTAATTTTTGTGGAAGGGTGGTGCCTTGTGTACCAAAAATGTGTGTTACCTCCTAAAGGGAGAGTGTGACCAAGGTCGGTGGCAATTCTAGTTGCAAGACTAGAAGTTGATTTTTGACTTGGTACAAGGGATGAAGTTGGTTGAATCGTAGATGGAGTCAACCCTTGTGCCAAGGGTTGTGCAATGAAAGTTGGAGGAATTGAAGCCACATTCTCTAAGGTTTGATGATCTTGTTTATAATCAAGGAGTTCTTCCTTAGTGAGCTCAAGTGGGTTGTTTGTGACATCTTCTACGTCATACCCTTTGTCTAATGGATATTGTGATTGTTGTGAGGGGGTAGAATGAATCCTTGGATCGAATTCTTGTGGGATAGTATCACTTGTGGTAGGTGTGTTTTTGGTTTGCTCCATGTTTCTCTTGTGTTGTGACCTTATTGTAACTATAGATTGTGGGTCAACTATGGGAGAGGTGTGTTGAGATTTATAGTGTTGAAACTCTCTATTTGACTCAAATTTAGATAAAAGGCACGATCCTCTAAGTTGTTTTGGACCAATGGTGTGAGTGAATGATGAAAAGGGGTGAATGAAATGGGAGATGAAATTTCTAAAATTTTGGAAAACACTTTTGACTATAGGTTTGATGTTTTTGATGTCTTGGATAAAAGGCGTTAATAAACTTGTAAATCTTTAAGGTAGACTTGTGACCTTTAAGATAGACTAGTCCAAAAATGTGATGACTAACTCAACTAAGTGTATGGAAAAGGATTCATTTCACACACAAAGTAGCTAAATTAGGGGATTGGTTTGATAATTGTCTAAGTCTAGAGTGTTGATGTGTCCAAAATTTTCTAAAGTTGTTTGATGAAGTGGAATGTAAAATGTGTGAAGATGGATGAAATTTTTGTCCCAAAATGTGTTAACCTAAAAGGGACCTTTGTTTTACAAGACCAAGATAGAGAGAAAAATGCTATACCTCTAAAGTGATAAAGCCTTAAGAAGTCAATGATTTTGATAAAATGGAACTTGGACTCAATGTTTGCAACACTTTCCTTGACTCACTTTGTTTGTCTTTGGGGAGTCAATATGTCTCAACAATAAGACCAATGTGTGGTGTGTTCATTTGGTTTTAATCTTTGATTAAGTGAGATTGTTTCATTACCACATCAAGAAAGTCTTAATTAATTTAAAACTAAAAGTGTCTATGTCTAAGCAACCTTCATTACACTAAGTCTATTACATGAAAATCAAGAAGCTAAGGCCATATTTCCCTATGTTAACTTTGAAAAATTTGAACTAAGATATAAGTCCAAATATTTAGAAGCCTCTAAAGATAAAATCATTAGGGACAAGCAACAATATAGGACCTTTCAAAGGCATTCACACTTAATCCAAACGGTTTTAAATTTGATGAACATGTTGATGTGTGTTTAAGTTATTTTAAAACCAAGCAATGTGTCAAATTGACTCACAAGCAATTTAACAATCCTAACTCAAGTGGGTATGTATCTTCTTGGTGGGCTTACCTCATGCCCCAAAGGGATGATTTTACATGCAAAATTGTGGGGGAAACAAAAGTAAAAGAGTCCATTCTCTTTAAGCCTTTATGCCTTGACCCACAAGTCGAACTTGGTAAGTAACTTCTTGGAAATAAATTCCAATGCACCACTTTAAAGAATTCTTCGAAAATGGACGTCGTTGGCTACTACAACAAGGTTTGTAATGACAAAAAAATGAGAAAACCAATACACATAATCCACCAATAAGACACTTAAGGCTTTAACCATTCCTGCTTGGTTATAAAAAGATTTGGATAGGATTAGGCACATGTCTGTTACTATGCCCAGATTGAAGGTACTATCTTTTCAATTTCACAACCCTTATATAGCCCACCGGTAAATGTGCTTTTTGAGAGTCACTTGTGAGTTCTCCATTGCGAGATGTATCTCATAGCAGGTCCATTCTTAATAAGAGAAATGCTATTTCTCTTCACCCAACATCGCACAAAGTGCAAGGGGAGAGGATACATAGCAAGTTCTTATGGGTGACTCAAAACAAGAAAGTACACTTGAGTGTTTCTCTTCACCCAAGATCACATGAAGCGCAAGGGGAGTGGATATGTACTACAAGTGTATAGAAGCAAAGCAAGCACACCAAACATTCATTCATTTTAACCCAATATAGAAAAATGACTTCATTTTAAGCACCAATAGAAGTGTTTGGTTGTTTTGTCCAATTTTAAGCACTATAGAAAAATGAGGCTGTATGGATTCAATTTTAACCAACTTTGAAAAGACTTAAGAATTGGTGAATTTTAAGCCCAATAGAAAGCTACTTGTCCTAAGATTGTAAGTTTTAAAATCTAATGGAAATTTAGTGGTCCTAAAACAGAAGCAAAGTAGCATATGAGGGGTTATATCACCCCTTAAGAGTCAAAACACTTTTACCATAAACAAAACTAAGAAAAAATTGAAATCTAATTTTTTTTTTTTTTAGTTTTTTCTATGTTATAGTAAATCACATTTTCAAAGGCCTTCAGAGGCCTTCAGAGTGGAATTTGGGGTTGAAACTTGTGTTGGTCCCCAACATTGCAAAAAAAATTGAATTTCAAGCAACAAGTAGAAAGTTAAGACCCCAACAAGTTGGGGTAAATAATTTCCCAGTTTTTTCCCAAATATGCAAAAATAGTTAGCCTAAAAAAAAAAACTAGATGTTAGTAAAATATTAGAGTATGTGAAATTGAAAATTTAAAACACACATGAAAATTGACTCTCTATTTTTTACTAGTAAAAAGCATCACTAAAATCAATTGTGTCATTGAAGCTATCAAAGGCGTCGTTGAAGCTGTCAAAGGCATTGTTGAATGTGAAGTGTGTCACTCTGGTGAAATTTAGATGCGTCACTCTGCACCAAAACATGGACATCAATTGCGTCGCTATATTGAGCAAATCGCCAAATTAAAAATCATGATATTAGGGAAAAAGTTAGTTGCGTCGCTATATTTACCAGGCATTGCCATTTTTAATATGCATTGTTGTATTTCAATCAAATGTGTCTCTGTCTAGCAATGCAACTTTGTAGCGTCTCTGAATCCATAAAAAAGCATCATAATTTCTATTGAACCTGCAACTCACAGAAACTTAAAAGAAATTCATCAAATAAAGTTAGTAGAGCCCTCCTTTTAGCACCAAAATATGATTGTAATCATATTATAGGTTAAATACACTAGATCCTAATGAATTTAAGCATTATTTAACCCCATAAGCTACAATCCCAATGAGATGTTCAAAAGCTTCAAAAACTAAGAAACCATTAAACTAAGCATGAAATAAACACGAAATCTTAAAAGAAACCTAATCTAGAACTCCAAACCTTATCCCATTGGGGGAGTGGTGTCATATTGATGTGGAATAATGACCCTTTCCCAATCCCTTGGATGAAATGAGCAATTAACTGATCTCCATTGTTGAAAACTAAGCTAAAAATTGATAAAACGATGTTATGGGTAGATGAAAAGATGAAAAAGCTTTATAATGGTGCAAGTACAAATAGAGATAGTATTCAAACAGGAAACATAACTTTTCTTTGATGGAAGTGGATCCATTTCTCTCGAAATGGGAAGTATTTATAGGAGAGCAAATGAAGAATCAATGGTCAAGATGAAAAGGATCAATCAATGGTCAATATGGAATCAAGGGTGAAGACATGGATCAAGGATTCTCATGAATGGATGAGAATCAAAGATCACATGGATCAAAGAAAGTGTCAATGGCTCACAATGATTCAAACAAACACACTTTCTAACAACTTTGAAAGTTTGTTACAAAGTTTGTTAGGAAAGAATATTTCATTTTTGGAGCCAAAACAAAAGAATATTCCTTTGTAATATTCCCTATGTAAGTGGATGGGTGAGGAAAATTCGTAATTAGTTAATTAAAACCGAGTTTTAATTGTGCAAGTTGAGGAATATGAGGATTATCATTAAATAATTAGTTTATTTAATGAAAAGGGGCTCAAATGACAATTTAATTAAATAATTTAGGATTATTCAATTAAATGAGAAGACATAAGGTGTTTCAATTAAATAATTTGATTTATTTAATTAAATAGGATGAAAGGTGAATTCAAAAGGGGGTGAATTAACTTAATTAGATCAATTAGATTAATAGATGAAAATAAGACATTTAATTAAATAAATAGGCTTATTTAATCAAATAGGCAAAAATAAGATTAAATTCAAGACGAAATGATGTTAGTGATCAGATTCAAGTGTGTGATATCATTCAGGACAATTTTAAATGTCTACATATATAATATATATTATATGATATGATATTATAATATAATATGATATTATAATATAATATGATATTTATAATTATATAATATTAAATATATAATTATATAATATTATATTATAATATATTATAATATAATATTATAAAAAACACATTAACAATGGCTCGGGTTTTCCTTTTTTAGATTTAATACACATGAAACAATATCGTTTTGAAACAAATATTCGCTTAGTTTATGTTGATTTTTTTATTTGGTCGGGTTTGGGGACCCAACTTATATGGTATGAGGGTTTTTATATTATAACATGATATATATTTATATATATATATTTATATATATATATTATAAAATGACATATATATTATTATAATAATAATATATATTATTATATTATAATATATATTATATATTATATTATAATATATATTATATATTATAGTAATAATATATATTATTATATTATAATAATAATATATATTATTATATTTTAAAACATATTATATATTATAATAATAATAGATAATATTATTATATATTATATACAATATATATATATTTTTATTATATAATATAAATATTATAATATAATATATTTTTTGTTTCATAATAGGATGTTGTATTGATTTGTAAAAAAATTACAAACGTCTACATTAGCAAGAGCAACCATGATTTTTAGAGCTTAATGGCCACCCAACCAACGCCATACCAAAAACTTTACCCACCAAACCAGACTGCGCACCATATACTCTGTGCACTTATACTAGACTACACCAACACACTAGGTAAAACCTAGGAACTGATGAAGGGTCCTCCCCTTTCCTATGGAATCTCACCACACACACACACTAAAAGAGCAACCAAACACAAAAGAACAAATATGTTAATTTATTACTAGAATGAAATTACAGATCACATGCGATCTCATGGGCTTCTTACATGCATCTACAGATTGTAGATCTGAACTCACACCTTGTTCTTTGCTGAATGTTTTTCTAACACTCCAACCCCCCCTTTTCTGCATAGACATTCCATCCTGATTATATCTCTATCAAAATTTTCAGGTCGACCTCATTCTTTCTTGCTCTTCATGTCATAGTATCCAGTATCGTCTAATCAACACTCGAGATCCCCAAGTAGTTATATCATAATCAACAGTTCCACCGAGTTGGCCAATAGATAGGTATTCCACAACAACGATGTGGAATACATCGAGTATCATTCTACCACGTGTCGTACCCTAACTCATCAACTCATCATTCAATTACTTTCCCACTATTGTCTCCTCATTGTTGTCTCGTTGGGACCAACTCAAGAGTCTTGCTGACGAAGGAAGTCCCCCTGATCAATTTACACACTGTGGGAAACCATTGGGTCATCGGGGAAATAACACAAAAGGTTTTGCCGATGTAGTTGAGTCACACCGATTGGGCCATCAGGGATACCTAGTTCAGAGTTCCATTGATGATGTTCACCCACAACGATAGAACATATGCCAAGATCACGTGTGATCAGACCATCGGGGAGATAGGGCATAACATCCTGTCGATGAGACAACTCCCCACTTATGAACCCATTTTGCAACCTCTTCCAACACCATCAGTCAATTGCTGGGACTTTAAGGATCATTCCATTGATGAAGCACACACCCACCGATGATATACATATTGCTACTCACCAGGATATCGACCCATCATTGGGACACCAAATGTTTTCCTGCTAATAGATAATCCTCTCGCTGATGAAACCCCACACACTATTCACTCACTATTATCATTGGTATGTCATTGGGACTCGTAGAAAGTCACACTGATAGGTCAAGGTCATGCCGATAGAGCATGTTAGCCCCTTATTAGATCTAAAATAACTTAGTTTGTTTTTGGTAATGCAGGATTGCTTGTGAGTCTGAATGCTCCTACATCAGGAACTCGACATAGAGATTTGCAACCAAACTGGCCCAAAGATGAATTGAAACACATCAGATGAAAAAATAGAAAAACCATTTACTAGTAGACACCAAGAACCAAAAGGCCATCCCCAACTAACAAAAATCCATTGGATTTGGCGAAGGTGTCGAATTTTGGCACCGACTCAAAGTCTTCCACTTCCACCAACCATATTACTTTTTTGAGGAAGTTTTCCCTGACCTCCGCAATCATCCTATGTCAAACCAGCGCCATGCCCTTGAGGTCTAGAAGAAATGGGTAGTACTTGATGAATTCACCTAGTTTTTTGAGGAATTCCATATCTTTTGGCCGTAGGACCCTCGCCCCAGGAATCGCCACCCTGAATATCTCGTCCAAACCCTCCAACAATTCCTTCTTGAACAATTTGTAGACTAGTGCTTTGGCTTTTGTCTTGGCCATATGAATGTCCAAAAGGGAAGTGAAGAACCTGGAAACTATCTATTTGTTCACCCTGAAAGTTTTGTGAGGCTCCAAATGCCCCTTCCCAAGCACCATCTTTATGGAGACCACTGTCAGAGGATCAATGTTGAGAAAAATGCACTTGAGGCATTGGTCTGTGACCTCACAAAATGCATTTTGTCGCCCTTTGTTGTCCAATTGAATTGGAGTGTTAGCGTCGAAGCTTACTAGGGAATCCATTGAAATGTGCACCGTAAACTTTGAACGCTTTGCCATTTATCCTCAAGCCACACCAGAACCATAACCAAAGAGAAAGGAGATCGAAACTTCAATTTTACCACCTTTAGAAAAGCAAAAATGCTTAGGCCTTAATTACTTGTTGATTTATCACGCTGTACAAAGTGTGCTTTCCACCCTATCTACTGCCTAGAAAACCATATATTACCTCCATTCGAAGGTTTGAGTACACCATTTAATGAGGAAAACTATCATGACAAGACCTTGTGTATCGTCCAAATCCATGACGAGTATCGAAGCCTTCTATTTCATTATTGCATCCAACTCATGGCAATACGAACAAGGGATAGTTTTGGAAATTGCAAAAAGATCGATGTTGATTGAGCTTCCACATTACTCCTTGTTGCCCCTCCAACACACCACCAAAACAGACTTTCCACAATCCATGTGGAAAGTCCCCTCCCTTCCTCCCACAATTATAATATAATATTTATACTATATTATAATATAATATAATATATATATATATATATATATATATATATATATATATATCATATTATACTATATTATAATATAATATAATATATATAATAATATATATATCATATTATATATATTATAATATATTATATATATTATAATATATTATAATATAATATAATATTATTATTGTAGACATGGAAAATATACTGACATACTTGATCCCGATTACTAACACCATTTCGTCCTGAATCACCTTCTCAGCTTATCATCACTCTTCGTCCCTTAATTAAATAAATAATCATTTATCTGATTAAGTCATTCTTTCTTGTTAATTAAATCAATCAATCTGATCTAATTAACTATAAGTCTCTATTTAATTAAATAATTCATTTTATTTGATTGAATTTATAAAGTCACCCTATTAAATTAAATAAATTAAACCTTGTTTAATTTAATCTAACATCATCCCCTTTAGTTAAATAAATCAAATCCTTTATTTAATTAAATGTAAATCACATTCTTCTCATCATTTGATTTAAATCAACCCATAAATCTAAATCAAATAGTCACATCATCTATCCCTCATTAAATTAATTAAACCTTGATTAATTTAATCCTAATCTCCAAATTTCTCTAGATTTTGCCACTTGCACATGAAAATACATTTAATGGATTTATTAAATCCCTATTTTCTTTCAACTTGGCATCTTTAGGGGAATATTCCTCTAAGTTTGAAAATCCCTTCAAGTGGATTTGTCCTTCTCTTACATGTCCTTGTGCATTGAGCCAAGTGGCATTTAATTCATTATTTTTCCCTCTTGCATGTCATTTCACTATTTTCAAATTACACCTAATTTCATTTATTGTGCACATTCATCAAAATGTGCTCAAGCTTCATCCATTCACATCTTGACACATGGCACTTGCCCATTGGGTGTTGAATGATCCCACATTCATCCCATTTTTCGTTTCTCCATCTTGCCTTTCTATAAATAAGAGGTTTCTCTCCTCATTTTGATCATCCACAATTTGAACAAGTTTACTATACTCAATTTTATCCTGAAGCATATCTATTTTCATCAATTTTATCAAGGTCTTAGCTAGGTTATGCAGATTTTTCATCATGGAGCTCAAGTGAATCTTCAACAAAGTGAATCAATCTTCATCACTCATGAACATTGCATCATAGGAGTTGGGAAAGGGCCAATTTTCACATCAAATTGGCACCAATTCCCCCATGGGATCAAGAGTTTTCTTGCTTAATTAGGATTTCATTGCTTTCTCATTGTGTTCTTCAAGTTTATTTCCTATTTTGAGCATTGCTAATGGATTTCATGGGGAATCTTGATTCTCACTTGTATCTGATCTAACTATGTGTTTGTTTATTGTGTTTCATAGGTATTAGGATTGGGGTTCTACATTTGGTGCTAGAAGGAGAGAGAATCTCAAGTTTAAATCATGTTTTTTAACAAAATTATGTGTTTTTCTCTATTTTTGTGTGTCTACAGGGAACTGCGTTGCTAGCAGTTCAACATCGCCATACATCACCGCTACCAGTCCAACGTCGCCATACAACACCATTTCAAACTTCAAACTTTTCCGCTTTGTCTTTCCTGCCCATAATTCAAATCTTCTAACTCCATCGCTGGGTCAGTTTATGGGCGCTAAAATTTCCAAACTTCAAACAACACTGCTAGTTGAAACTCCACTGCAATCACGCTCTCTAGTTTTACTGCAGAGAGTCATTGTCTAACAAGTAGTGCCATACAACACCACTAAACCTCCTCAAACTACACTCCTCAAACTACACCACCTGTGTAGACTGTGCCGCTGGAGTCAATTCTAATCAGTTTTTGCAAGTTGGTCTAATCAAGGTGAAGGAGGAAAATGAGGTTGAAAGTGACACTGTGGAATTATTCTCTCATTACATCAAGTGTTTTTGAACACTTTAGTGTTTTGTTAACACTTTGGGAGAACTCATAATTTCTCTTAAGGATTTGTTACCTTTCATGCTCTTAGGACATACTAAATTTCTTTTGGGCTCTAAAAAGAACACTACAAAAGTTTTCAATTTTTGCTACAAAGGGCTTAAAAAGAACATTAGACAAATCCACTAGATTTTGTTTAAAGGTTAACAATTGAACAATAAAAATCTCACATTTCCTTTGGTACTTAAAAAGAAGTCACTCTTCCTTTGAAAGGATAAAATGAACATGTGCTACTTTGTCTTGTAATTACTTACCCAAAGTAATACCATCGAAAAGACGTATGCGCTTCTCTCATGCCTCACGATGATCTTGGGAATCAAAAGGATTTTTGGTGATCTTAAGTTGGGTAAAGTGATTTCCTCCACATTTCATTTGGGATTAAAATTGAACACATCTTGTGAGTGTGAGTGGAACATATTGCGTGTCTTCTCTCTTTGTTTCTCAATAAAGATCGATTGAACTATGGATATGTTTTCTTGCTTTTGTTTATCTTAGAGGGCCTGCCTTGTGGGAAAAATTAATCACCCAAGGGAATGACCCAACCGACAACACGCTAAAGCCAAGCGACTTCCAACTGGTATATAAGTGTGGGTACTTGTTGAAAGGAAAGTATCACGATGGTCATTCCGACAAGAAGGGAAATAATGGTCTCTCACCGCATGGATGATCCCCCATGAACGGAATGCCCGCATTAAAACCCTTGTTTAGAAAAGGCCAAAATCCTTGATCTATATGTTGGTGCAAGAACGGTCATTTTGAAGCCGCCCCACACTTTTACGACTTTTAGTAGAAATGGAAAGTATGCCATGGGAGTCTCATGGGTACTATGCTTGGCTGCCCCATATAAGTGAGTGTCGTGGAGGGGAGCCAATGGGGTCAAGCATCTAACCATTAGCTAAAAGTAGGCGTAGCTAGACTTGTCCAAGTGGGGATTCAACAAATACAGTCTTTCATATCCATAGGGTTGTGCATGTTCTTGGAAATAAAACACTTTGCTTGTTCGCAAACATTTTAAAACAAACATTCAACATTATCATTGAACTTCAAACCCTTTAGGAGGCAAATATCTTTGACAAGATTCATGTGTTATTGCTTGCCCTTGGGATTTTATCCTTAGAGGTTTCTAAACACTTGGATTTATATCTTAATTTTCTTACTAAAGTCAACAATAGGAATCTTTTGCCTTAATTTCCTTGATTTCCACATAACACACTTTGTGGATGATAAGAAGTTAAGACATTAGACATCTAGCTCAAAAACCTAATCAAGAATTGTTTGTGGTAAAAAGAAGTCACTAAGAAAAGCTAAGAACAATTGAACCCCACACATGTGTCTCAAATGATTTCATGCAAGATCAAAATCCAAAAACCAAAGTCAAAAGCTCTTAGTCCAAAAGAACATCAAAAGCGTCTCTCAACACTCTATGAATTCAAAAAAAGGATTGCTTTTCAACTTTTATAGAAGAGCTTCAAGAAACAATCCCAATTTGTACTTGTTCTATTATTGTCAAAATCCAAATCTTTTTTGAGAATTTGAGCATCTTGTTTAGAGTAAAGTGTGTTCTTCAAAATGGAGGTCTTGTAAACAAGAGTCTTTTTTAGGTACACAGGATCAAATCAAAACCTTCATCCATATTTCAAACATCAAACCAAAATCATCTCACCAACAACTCTTGAAAATCTTGAAATCATCCTTCATGCTAGAATTTTTGGAAAATCCATGAATCAAAATTCTTGAAACAAATCAAAATCCTTGGATCAAAATCATTTTGTTTAGCTAGGTATATGTAGATGCATCCTTCTTCATATGCTTAGTTAAATTATCATCAAATCATCTTGTTTAGCTAGGTATATGTAGATGCATCCTTCTCCATATGCTTAGTTGAATTATCATCTTGTTTGGTTAGGTGTGGGTAGTTTCATCCTTCTCCCTACACTTAGTCAAATTATCATCTTGTGAGCAAATCTATCCCATAGATAACATCCAACATCTTTGGATCCATTTGTCCATTATCCAAAATCAAAACAATCCAAAACCAAATCAAGGTCCAATAAAAAATCCAAGAATCCAAAAAAGTCCCAAAAGTCTAGCATCCCCTCAAGATCTTCTAAGAGTTCCACCATTCATATCATCCATCTTTCACTCACTTCATCATCACACCTTTTGATCCTTAATCATCCTAGATCTTCTCTTTTGAACCTCATTTTATGGTTCAAACTAGATCTCAACACAAGAGGAACATGGAAGCCAACAAAGAAACATCCACTTCAAGTGACCTAAGTCAAACCAATTCTGAAATCAATCCCGTTGGATCAAACAATCCCTTAACTAACTTTCCTTCATCATCACAAAATCCTCAATAGGAAGGTCAAGTAGAGGATATCACTAATAATTCCTTCAGAATGACACAAGATGAGATTATCAAAATGGTCCAAAATCCTGAGAATCATAGAATTATCAAAATCATGATCAGATTCAATCCCTCACAATACATGCTTGAATTAGCAAAACAAGGGGCTAAACTCCCTTCCGATTTTGATGTGAGCACCATTATGGAATCACCTTTTGGGGTCATGCTTCCAATTTCATCCATGCCCCCAATTTTATCCACACCTCCATTCCAAAGCATCACTCAACCCATCCCCCAAATTACATCATCCATTGCTCCAACTCAACCCATTGTTAACAAGGGAATCACATTTCTCAATGCACT
>VDFB02052521.1:0-13438 GCA_007258455.2 Sequoia sempervirens | reverse complement strand
AACAAGCACACTACATAGCTTAGTGACATTTGTAAATGCAATCTACGGTAAGAAGAATGACAGTCACTTGAAATGTGATAGTCAAAAATAGGTTGAGTAGTGACAAGATAATAAAGCTCAAACCTTGCATAGTAAAGTGAAGATTTTAACAGTGAGTTTCTTTACCTCCTTGCTAACCTTAAGGGTTTTTCAAATGCTTTTGGTAGTGTTAGAAAAGGAAAATGTAATTAGGGAATGATTGTCCAAATGAAGTAAAAGTGGTAATCATAGGTTCATTATTTCTTCTTAGCCATTAATGTATAATGGGGGTAGTGGATTGCATGTTTGAGCAATGTTTTGAGACTCATCAAAGATGGTAGAATAGTGAATAATACCTTATGGACCATGGCGGTCAATAGTTGAAAGATCTCAAGAACTTCGCCAATACCACGGAAAACAATGAGTCCCCCTCAGAAGTAAGTAGGTAAAATTAGTACATAGGCTTGATTCTATAGGAAGGGATGCTCATAAAGGAATCTTCTAAGTGATAAAGTGAGTGAGTTGTTTGAGATTGCACGTAGGGTGTAATACCCGCCTTTAAAGGAAGTTAGCAAAGCAGTAAATGTGCAAGAAAATTGAATCATACACAACAAACAATTCACAATGTTATCTTCCATAATGCCTTGAATTTGAAGAAAAAAATTTCATTGTATCTTCATGATGAAAGTGGTGAGCTTAATGGTCAATCACTGGCAACCATGATTTTAAAACATGCTATTGTGCTTATGGAGGCAACATTTTTAGCAAGGCAGTGAGTGGTGGTTGGAACAATGGCAGGTATGAAGGACTTGCTTTATATGCATACTATGCATTCTAGCTTAAGACACCGTTCTTAGAAGAGATTGAAGGTGGATTATGGAACTCAAGGGTTACCATGAAAAGGATTAAAGCAAAGACTGAGATCTATTTAAAAGCCACGGTCATGAAGATATTAAAGATGTCACATGCAAAACCCTAGTAGCTGGAGTAATGAATACATTGCCAAAGAGGATAGTGTGCTGGGGTAGATTTATGAGATCTCCACATTATCTAATTATAGAGAAATACATCATTTATTTATTTAATTAATTAAAATAAATCATTCTAAACCCTATATAGGATACATTGATACTTCAAAAGCCTCTGAAGGAATTTGAGATTATGCAAATATATGTCAAGTAACATTCATAAGGTTTAGAAAATCTTTATCACTCTATAGAATAGCCCATTAAACATGGGTTGTGCTTGAATGCAATTCACATGTTGGATCTCAGTTGTGTTTATGGTTTGTCCTTGATGACAAAATCTCTTATCCTTATGATTTACAATGGCACTTCTTTGATGTCTCTTGGCTATTACAGAAAATTATTTGTTATGTTTCAATTTCATGATGATGATAAGAATTCTGGTTCATGCTATGAATGTTATTTCTTTAACTGACAGGGTTTGAAAGATGGTTTCTTTGTCAGGATGGTTCTCTTTGCATTTCAGGCTTATACATATTGGCATGAGTATAGCAGGGTCTCCCTGATCCACTTTGAAATGTCTGAATTGCCTATCGGAAAGACATTTCAGATGTCATGGCAACTGAATCTAACTTTCAAGCTGCAGTCGGCAAGACTTCTCTTTGTGTTATGGTGACAATAGAAAGATCATATCAGCATTTGCTATACCATCGGGATAAGGTCTTATCGATTTATTTAAGTCACACCGACCCGCTTCAGATTAATTATAACGGCATGAGTTTGGCTGTCAGGCTGAGGTCATAGCGAAATCATATTGTCTCACCAACTTATGCTTATGGAGTTCTCTTCGGCCAAACATAATGCATTCGGTATATTGTCCCTCCGAAGATTTTATGTCTCACCGATCGTTGCATAGAATGTCTTATCGGCATAAGGTTACTGCTTCAGCGAAATGTTATATCGAATGTGTAAAGTTACACCGACCTTGGTGGATGGATACTTTTCGGTAAGAGTTAGGTTCATCAGCATATGGTCTCGCCGACTCTCTTATGTCTTGCCAATAGGTGATAATGGGGATTCATCGGCAGAAGTTCTATCTTCAGTATGATATCATAGCGAGTTTGTTATGTCTCACCGATGTGTTATTTAATGCTCATTTCGACCAAACAAGGTGGTTATCGTTGTGAGGTCTTGGCGATTTCAAATTGTCTTGCCAACCGAAAAGTGAATGGAAATCAAAAGGGACTCTGTCGGTATGAGAATTGAATTCTCTTAGCGATCTAAAGTGGTCAGAATGTTTTGGTATGATTTTATGAATTCTACATGAGGTCTCTCCAATGTCAATTAGTTATAGCGACCCACTTGGGACAGATGGTCTCATCGGCAGGAAAAATCTTATGTCACGGCGATCAAATGAATTAAGTGATCGTTCGGTGAAACATGGAACATTCAATTTAATGTCTTCCCGACTTCACTGAGTCTCAGCGATTGGAAAGAAAATAACTCTTGGCTCTTGGTGTAGCATGTTGTTTTCGGTATGACTTCTCTCTGACTCTGGTGAACTTTGGCAAAAGTGACAACCATAAGGTTGTCTGACAACGTTAGAGTTGCCTACAGCATAACGTGTCTTCATTTGAAAAGAAAGTCACTTAGGGAAAACATTTTGAGCGTATTCTCTTAGCTGGGTATCGAACCCTAGCTTGGCCGCCATCATGAATGTTTACGTTTCTATTGCTGCTGACTGTAACGGTTTCTACAGAGGTCTATGGAAGGTTTGTTTGGTGCGCCTCTCTAGCTGGATGCTCGACAGTGGTTGATGGAGCCATGGGAGTTATAGATTTGTCTGAGAAATAATCTCACAAGCTTCAGAAGCTGAGTGAAATGGCTCTTGTTTTGGTTGGTTGTTCTACTATTACTTTTCTGGCATTTATTTAAAGAAGCAGAAAACTTAGTTTTCTATTCGGCTGTTGTTGTAACTCAAAAAGAATATCATTCTTTGACTGTATGAAAATGTATGATGAAACTCTCCAATAAAAATTTGAATAAAAATGCAGAGATTGTAAATTTCTTTTCTACGTAGTATTTTAGGGATTCAATTATTGAATCTTTAAGGTATTCTGTAGACAAGAAAATAGAGAGATATGTGCTTAATTGAAAACAGAGAAATCCTCTGAATCATCACTATTGTTCAAAAAGTAAACTGAGGGGTTGGTACTCCTTGAGATAGATATCTCTAAACGAGGGGTTGGTGCTCCTTGAGTGGGTGCTCAAAACAGCCTATAAGGCATTGTGAATAGTTGATTAAAAGATTAAGCCTGGAAGGAATTTAGGGAGTGGTTTTTATACCCCAGGAGGGTTTTCCACTCGGCAAAATATTGTGCCTCTTTGTTCTTCTTTGTTCTCTCTGGTTTAATTTGTTGTTGTTGTTTCTGTTCACAGTTGAGTCATTATTTTTCTCAATTCTATTTATGAATGATTACATTCAACTCATGAATGCTTTAATCAGAATGAAATTGAGATCAAATCTGAGCTATGTGTTTAAATATTTTTTAAAAAATAGTCAAATAGTTAAGACACTGATTCACCCCCCCCTCTAAGTGTCATTTTAACTCCAACAATTGGTATCAGAGCATAGGGTCCTCTGATTGGTTTAATTACCTTGGATTGATCTTGGTCTTGGAGTTTGTTTTTAATGGCACATTCTCAAGAAGGTGCCTCTGTATCCAGAGCTCTGTTATTTGATGGAACAGATTATGTTTTCTGGAGAATAAGAATGGAAGCTTTTCTTATTTCTTTTGATGTTGATGTTTGGAGCATTGTTTTAGAAGATTACAATGTACCTGCCACTATTCCCACTGATGCTGCTGAGAAAAAGAAGTATGAAACAAATGCCAGAGCTAAGCATTCCATCTTGTGTGGATTAACCAAAGATGTGTTCATTAAATTCATGCATTGCAAATCTACTCATGGAATCTGGGAAAAACTTGAAACTATATATCAAGGTAATGAGAAAGTCAAACTGTCAAAAATCATTACTCTCAAACATCAGTTTGAAGAGTTGAAGATGAAGGATGATGAAAAAGTGGTTGAATATTTCCTAAGAGTTGATGAAGTTGTCAATGCTATGAAAGGTCTAGGTCAAACTGTTAATGAATTTGATGTTGTCACAAAGGTTGTTAGAACCTTACCTCCTAAATATGAATCAAAAGTTTCAGCCCTAGAAGAAAAGAAACACTTTGATCAACTTACCTTAGACAGCCTGCAAGGAATACTTACTGCCTATGAAATGAGAACTAGCAAAATCAATTCAACATGAAAAGAAACTGCTTTTAACACTGAAAAGAAAGAAAAAGTTGAATTCAGTGAATCAGAGTTGTCTAATTCTAAAGAATCCCATTTTGTTAGAAGATTTAAAAAGGGATCAGGAAAATATAAGGGAAAACTTCCCTTTAAATGTTTTAATTGTGGCAAAATAGGTCACTTTGCTGCAAAGTGTCCCTATGATGATCAAATCTATGACAATGAGACAACTGAAATACAACCTAAGAAGAAGGCTTTCAAACCTAAACGAAACTTCAATTTTAAAAAGAAGAAAAGTCTGTTTAGTAAGGATGAATTTGATATTGAGTCTTAAGACTCATCAGCTGATGAAGTTGAAAATTTGTTCATGGCTGAATTTTCTTAGCAAAATGATTCTAACACCATTGACACTGAAGAAGGTGTAGTAGATCTTGAAAGTGAGCTGAAATGTGCTCTTCAAGAGGTCAGAAAACTTAAAAAACAAGTTCTTACTCAAGAACATAAACCAAATCAAGAATTGATCTCTCTGAAAACTCAACTTGAAGAAGCTAAAAGAGTTGAAGTCTGCCTTAGAGAGATTGTAAGCTGCAAAGATCACGAAATTCAAAAACTGGAACAAGAAGTAGTCCTTCTTAGGAAGGAAATTGAAAAATATGAAAGCACTCTAAAACTGAATGAGATGCTCAACAAGTAGAAGGTGTATAAAGATAAAATTGGTGTTGGTTTTGAAAAGGATGAATGCTCAACTGACAAAGCAAAACAAAACCCCTCTTCTGAAGTCAAAAATTTAGGCTCAAATCTCTCAAAATCTGGTAAGGATCATGCTAAGTTTTTTAGTGGTAATAGACCTTCATACAATGTCAATTCTTTTTTCTATGGTTATTGCTTTTTCTGCAACAAATTTGGTCATAAGGTGAGCACCTGTAGGCTTATGAATTCTAGAATACCTAGGTTTGGTCTTAGGCAACACTATGGTTTTGTTAGATAGATCAGATGTTTTAAATGCAATACTTTAGGACATTCTGTCAAACAATACAGAACTGATTTGCAATCTAAACAGTAGAAAATTAAAAAGGTTTGGAAAACTAAGACTATCAACAACATATAACAAACTATGTTGGTTCAAACTACTTTTCATTCAAATAAAAAGGACTTATGGGTCCTGGATAGTGGATGTTCTAACCATATGACTGGCGACAAGGACAAGTTTATAAAACTTGAAGATTATGTAGGTGGATATGTTAAGTTTGGTGATAACTCTGGTATTCAAATTAAAGGTAGAGGTTCATACGAATAGAGACACTCTATCTATAATGTGTCTTATATTAGGAAGGTCTCAAGCACAATCTTCTAAGTGTTAGTCAAATGCGATAGTGGTTATCATGTTCTTTTTTAGCAGTGTGAGGGGATGTGAGATTAAGAACAAGCTTGGAAAGGCATTGCGGCTAGAGGAGGACAAAATGAAATGTGTACAATCTTCTTGACTCATCATGCAATGACAATAATCAAGGTATGTGTCTAATGGGCCAAATTGAAGAGAACTGGTTATGGCATAAAATATTAGTACATATAAACTTTGAAAATATGGTTAGAACTAGTAAAAATTAGAATATTAGAGGTCTACCAATTCTTGTAAACACGAAAGTGCAGTATTGCAAGAATGCTTAAGTGGTAAAACAAACTAAAATCGGCTTACGAAGAGACAAAGAACATTCTTTCTTCAAAGGAAACCTTCTGCGGCTTGTGTGCATCTTGATTTATGTGGACCAACTAGAACAAAGGTCGTAATGGTGAAAAATACTTTATTCTTTTTGTAGATTATTATACTAGAATGGTTTGGGTCACATTTCTTAATCACAAATCAAAAGCCTTTGAAAGGTTCAAAATCTTTCGTAAAATGGTTGAAAAGGAATCTGATCTGAAACTCAAATGCCTTCGATCAGACAAAGGAGGTGAATTCACCTCTCAAGATTTTATCGATTACTATGAACAACACAGTATTAAAAGGCAGTATGCTGCAACTAAAACACCTCAACAAAATGGGGTAGTTGAACGTAAGAATAGAACTGTTAAAGAAATGGCTAGAACCATGCTAGATGAAGCTAAGTTGTCTGATATGTATTGGAAAGAAGTTGTTCATACAGCTGTATACATTTTGAATAGAGTGCAGCTTAGGGTGAAATCTAAACACACTCCTTATGAACTGTGGTTTGGAAAAACTGCTTCTGTCAAATACTTTAAGATTTTTGGAAGTAAGTGTTTTATCAAAAAGGATGATGATAATCTTGGAAGTTTTCATTCCAAAAGTGATGAGGGTATCTTTTTGGGATACTCAACTCACAGCAAAGCTTATAAATGCCTTAACAAAAGGCTTAACAAGATTGTTGAAGTTGTTAATGTCAAATTTGATGAAAGACCACATTTGATTGCTGAATCTTTGCAGGATAATGAGGAAGAAGAACTTGAATTTGAAATAATTTCAGAAGGAGCTAAAACAGCAAAGTTTGTTGCTGAATCAACAAGCCCTAAAAATGAAAAAGAAAGTCCTGAAAAGGTTGCATCAAAAGCCCCTTTGAAAACTCTAGCCATTTATCACCCCAAAGATCAGATTATTGGGGATAAATATGCAGGAGTTCAAACTAGAAGAAAAGTTGTTGAATTTGATGAAAAGGCACAAGTTGCTTTTTGTTTAGTTACTAAGTGTGAGCCTAAAAACTTTAATGAAGCTCTCACAGACTCATGTTGGCTTAATGCTATGCAGGAAGAAATTGATCAGATTGAGAAAAATCAGACTTGGGAGTTAGTCCCAAGACCAGATGACAAGAATGTCATTGGAGGCAAATGGATATATAGAAACAAGGTGAATGAAAATGGTAATGTTATTCGCAACAAAGCAAGATTTGTCTACAAAGGCTATGCTCAACAAGAAGGTATTGATTTCGGTGAAACCTTTGCACCCGTGGCTAGATTAGAATCCATCAGAATATTCTTGGCTTATTCTGTTTACAAAAACTTTAATATTTATCAAATGGATGTCAAAACTGCCTTTTTGAATGGCTATTTAGATGAAGAGGTCTATGTTGAATAGCCTGAAGGATTTATATGCAAAGATAATCCTAACCATGTCTACAGGTTGAAAAAGGCTCTCTATGGCCTAAAACAAGCACCTAGAGCTTGGTACTCTAGGTTGGACAGTCATTTAATTTCTAATGGCTTTGTTAGAGGAGGTGTAGACAGTAATCTTTATGTTAAAACTAAAGGTTCAGATATTTTAGTTGTTGAAATTTACGTTGATGATACTATCTTTGGCTGCAATAATGTCACTATGAGTAAAAAGTTCTCTTAGTTAATGGAATTTGAGTTTGAAATGTCAATGTTAGGAGAATTAAATTTCTTTTTGGGTATTCAAATCTCTCAATGTGAGACTAGAATATTTCTATCTCAATCCAAATATGCTAGAGAGATGCTTACGAAATTTAAAATGGATGAATGTCATCCTGTTAGCACTCCAATGGCTACTAGATGCAAACTTACTAAAATTGATGATTCTCCTGATTCAAATCAAACGAAATACAGATCAATGATTGGAAGTCTCTTATATTTAACTGCCTCTAGACCTGACATTATGCAGGCGGTTTGCACTGTTGCACATTTTCAGGCATCACCTAAAGAATCTCATGTTACTGCTGTTAAACGGATCTTTAGATACATCTAGGGCACTCTTGATTATGGTCTTTGGTATCCTAGAAGCAATGATTTCTCTTTGATTGCTTATACTGATGCTGACTAGGCTGGTTGTTTGGATGATAGGAAAAGCACCAGTGGTGATGCATTCTTTCTTGGTGATCATTTAGTGGCTTGGCACAACAAGAAACAAGTATCTGTTTCTCTTTCCATTGCTGAAGCAGAATACATTGCTGCCACTTCATGCTGTACACAAGTTCTTTGGATGAGTCAAACTCTATCTGATATGGGTATAAATGTTCCTAAACCTATTTCTATCCTTTGTGATCACACTAGTGCAATAAATATATCAAAAAATCCTGTTATGCACTCTTGAACTAAACATATTGCTATTAAGTTTCATTTTCTACGAGAAAAGGTTTTGGCTAATGAAGTCTGCTTACAGTTTGTTGGATCTCAAGATCAGGTGGCTGACATTTTTACTAAGCCCTTAGCAAGAGAGCTATTTGAAAGGCTGAGACTTTGATTGGGAGTTATCTCTCAATCATTACTTTACTGAATCTCCAAGCTACTGCTTAGGGGGAGCAAGTTACATATTTTTATTCACTTACAACTCTCCTACAATCTTGGGTGCTGCACTACTCTTTTTTTTTGCAGCTATTTCTCATTATGTTTTGGTTGGCTTCTCAGTTGTGTTTCATGGCAATGCATGATCTTCTTGCCATCAAGAACAAAGGGGGAGTTTGTTGGATCTCAGTTGTGTTTATGGTTTGTCCTTGATGACAAAATCTCTGATCCTTATGATTTACAATGGCACTTCTTTGATGTCTCTTGGCTATTATAGAAAATTATTTGTTATGTTTCAATTTTATGATGATGATAAGAATTCTGGTTCATGCTATGAATGCTATTTCTTTAACTAATAGAGTTTGAAAGATGGTTTATTTTTCAGGATGGTTCTCTTTGCATTTCAGGCTTATACATATTGGCATGAGTATAGCAGGGTCTCCCCGATCCACTTTGAAATGTCTGAATTTCCTATCGGCAAGACATTTTAGATGTCATGGCGACTGAATCTAACTTTCAAGCTGCAGTCGGAAAGACTTCTCTTTGTGTTATGGCGATAATAGAAAGATCATATCGGCATTTGCTATAATGTCTAGATAAGGTCTTATCAATTTCTTTAAGTCACACCGACCCGCTTCAGATTAATTATAACGACATGAGTTTGGTTGTCGGGCTGAGGTCATAGCGAAATCATATTGTCTCACCAAATTATGCTTATGGACTTTTCTTCGGCCAAACATAATGCATTCGGTATATTGTCCCTCCGAAGATTTTATGTCTCACCGATCGTTGCATAGAATGTCTTATCGGCATAAGGTTACTACTTTGGTGAAATGTTATATCGAATGTGTAAAGTTACACTGACCTTGGTGGATGGATACTTTTTGGTAAGAGTTAGGTTCATCGGCATATGGTCTGGTCGACTCTCTTATGTCTTGCCGATAGGTGATAATGGGGATTCATTGGCAGGAGTTCTATCTTCGGTATGATATCATAGCGAGTTTGTTATGTCTCACCGATGTGTTATTTAATGCTCATTTCGACCAGACAAGGTGGTTATCATTGTGAGGTCTTGGCGATTTCAAATTGTCTCGCTGACCAAAAAGTGAATGGAAATCAAAAGGGACTCTATTGGTATGAGAATTGAATTCTCTTGGCGATCTAAAGTGGTCAAAATGTTTCGGTATGATTTTATGTATTCTACATGAGGTCTCTCTGATGTCAGTTGGTTATAGCGACCTGCTTGGGACAGATGGTCTCATCGGCAGGAAAAATCTTATGTCACGGCAACCAAATGAATTAAGTGATCATTCGGTGAAACATGGAACATTCGATTTAATGTCTTCCTGACTTCACCGAGTCTCAGTGATTGGAAAGAAAATAACTCTTGGCTCTTGGTGTAGCATGTTGTTTTCGGTATGACTTCTCTCTGACTCTGGTGAACTTTGGTGAAAGTGAACCATAAGGTTTTCTGACAACGTTAGAGTTGCCTACGACATAACGTGTCTTCGTTTGAAAAGAAAGTCACTTAGGGAAAACATTTTGAGTGTATTCTCTTAGTTGGGTATCAAACCCTAGCCTGGCCGCCATCATGAATGTTTACATTTCTGTTGCTACTGACTGTAACAGTTTCTATAGAGGTCTATGGAAGGTTTGTTTGGTGCACCTCTCTAGCTGGATGCTCGACAGTGGTTGATGGAGCCATGGGAGTTACAGATTTGTCTGAGAAATAATCTCACAAGCTTCAGAAGCTGGGTGAAATGGCTCTTGTTTTGGTTGGTTGTTCTGCTGTTACTTCTGATGACTGTTACTTTTCTGGCATTTATTTAAAGAAGCAGAAAACTTAGTTTTCTGTTTAGGTATTGTAAGCCCGAAAAAGAATATCGGTAATACTGGCTGGCATGAAAATGTATATTAAGAAACTCACAATAAAATCGAATCATCTGAGAGATTAGCAATTTCTTTTCGTGAAACCTTTGGGATTCAATTAATGGACTCTTTGCATTAAACGAAAAGATATGTATGCATGAAACCGAAATCTGGTCATCCTATTGTTCAAAAAGTAAAGCGGTGGGTTGAGTACTCCGCTTGAATAGATATCTAGCGAGGGTTAGTGCTCCTTAATTAGATTACTCAAAAGCGGCTTTATAAAGGTATGGTATGAGTTGATTAAAGGTAAGCACAGAAAGGCATTTAGGAAGTTAGTTTTTACGGGAGAAGTTTCCACTGACAAATGTATTACCTCTTTGTTCTTCCATAACCTCTCTGGTTTTAATTTGTTGTTGTTGTTGTTTCTGTTCATAGTTGAGTCATTATTTTTCTCAATTCTGTTTATGATTTATTACATTCAACTCATGAATGCTTTAATCAGAATGATATTGAGATCAAATCTGAGCTGTGTGTTTAAATATTTTAAAAATCAGTCAAATAGTTAAGACAGCGATTCGCCCCTCGGTATCATTTTATCCATACCCAGCTAAAATATGGTCATCCATTTGACCTCCGGTTGGTTGATCAAAAAATTAAAAAACCCGTCATTGCACCCAATGATGATGTTGTTGGGATGGAGCAGTTGGGGGGTGGTGGGCCATAGGCCGCGTCCCCTGAGGCTTACCCCATTTGTTGGAAAAATCACATGAGTTGCAAATCCCTTGAAACTAGGGGTTGCTGGCAATAAAACCTTCATCAGTGATATAAAATTTAAACCAAAGCTTATTTATTAAAAAAACTACCGATTATTAAATAAATTGTGTCAACACACGATAGGACAAGGCAAAAAGATAGGTGCGTACACAGACTTGGCGTAGATTGAGCATGATTTGACTGCAAAATATGAATCCACCCTACATAGACCAGAATATGCCAGGATGACAAGAATAGTCCTCCCAACCAATCCTGTAGATTGCTACGCTAACCATATTGTATGATCAAGTATGGATCCGTATGATCGACTAATTTATTTTTTTGCTTGATGCCTCAAATGAAAGTGTCAAAAATCAATGAATTGACAGTCGATCCTTAGGTTCTTGGGTCTCTCAGATGCAATGGTGAGGTTGGTTTTCACCCAAACTGCTTCGAAAAATTAGCTACCCCCTGAACCTAGTAATTGAAACCCTTCCTTCAAATCCTTGCATATCTGTCAATATATGATGAAATTTGATGAAATGAAAGCCAAACCTGACTTTCTATGACACCTTGTATTTAATGAAGAGGTTGTCAAGACTCCAAATCACACCCAACAAAGGTTTCACGCCAAGATAGGTCCCTTAGATCTAGGAAGAAGTTTGTAACACTGAAGCTCTGATACCATGTAGGAGTTTATGGTGAACTCCTCAATGCTCCAGGATCACTTGCAAGACAAAATAACTTCCAAAAGTGAGATGTTAGAAATATCATGCTATGATTAAGGATGAAAGAATGTCATAATAGTAGCCAAAATGAATATATGACAATGCACATATGATGCCTTGCTTATATAGGAAAGGTGAGGAATAAGATTAGAAAATATCATGACAAGTGTCTTAATCCTATCACATGAGACAACTAACTCACAATAGCCTAGGACACAAGCATTAACTAAATTCCAACTAGACAAGATAAGTGACAATGAATGCTTAACTAGAAGGATTCCTTCCTAGGACCTAAGTGGACTTAACATGTAAATATGACCTAGATAGGTGAAACACCTATTTACATCAACATATATTTAGGGAAAAGGGAATGTGTCTCTCTTATAAACCTACAATGGACACTTAGAAGAGCCAAAGTATAACAAGGTTTTTGGAAAATATAAAAATGAGAGGCTAAATATAAGGTTTATTCCCCCTCTTCTCCTTGTTCCAATTCCTTTGATAAATGTTGAATTAGAAAAATAAGCACAATTGTTTGACGAATAAAAAGTTACCATTGAAGAATATTGTGGACATACTAGTTCAACCAAATAAAATTTAGATCTTTATTTAAGAGAATATGATTGTATTGTCATCTAAGGAGTAAATAGGTGGAAAGAACAAGAGGTAGTAGAGGTAGAGAGCATATAATAGGGAAATCCATCCAATCACAAAGGATAACTAGGAGTTAATTTGTAGGGATTGCAAGACCTAAGGTGTGGGGGTGATGATGAGACATAAAATACCTCATATTTGATATAGTAAAGTAACCCTTTTTTAAAGGAATCAAGGTACATGGAAATGCTTTTTAAACTAATCTTAGAGGAGACTATTTGTGCAAATTTTAGAATTTATAATTATAAAAAGGAGAAACATAAATAAAACCTAAAAAGTCATACAACATGTGTATGTGGTGAAAACCTTTTTGGAAGAAAAATCCCACACTCTAAATTATCCCAATGTATTATTCATTAATCTAAATAGTTACAATAAACTTGTAGAGCAATCCTTTATGAGAGTATCACCAACCAAAAATCTAAAGTGATTCTAATAGAATAAAAATACCAACAAACTCACTACTTAATACCTCCATCTTAAGCACCTTATAAATAAGAGGATAAATACATGAAACTATCAAATGTTATTTACAAAACCATACACTAAAACCACCCAAAAAAGTGGCGCCCAAATATGTAGTTAGAAAACCGACACCGAAATCCCAAGATGAATTCACAAGTTAAAAAATAGTATTCCTTTCACCTATCATAAGCACACCATAATCCAATCACCAAATTGGATGTTCTATTTTTGATTTATTATCTCTAATCAAAGATGTCTTATGATGTGTTATAACACACCTCATAAGTTTTTCAACAAGTGTAACTATATTTTATAGCTTTTTTTCTATTTTCTATACATTTTTACATCTCTAATGCAAGAGGCCCAACTTTCAGAGGCCATAAATTTTAGTCCAAGAGGTTGTTGGGGTCCCTTTTTAAAAAAAAATGTAGATCT
>VDFB02052520.1:0-25244 GCA_007258455.2 Sequoia sempervirens | reverse complement strand
TATAGATTAGAGATGGCTACTTAGGAATTCCTAGTGTACATACAGTGCTGGCCCATTTCAAGTCTACATCCCTGGGTTGACAAGTTAAATGCACCTCCACAATGATTGAATGGCTATTTAGGTTAGATGTCTAGTCTCTGAATTATGGCTAGAGAAGCCCAGTTAGGAGATCCTTGTAGGAGGCTGACATCTTACAAAGAACATTTGAGTGCATCTTTAATATCCATGAAGGACTTAGTCAATTCCTTATTACAAATATCCAATTGTCACCTTTTTAGAACCTTGGATATGGATTTTATATTCTAAAAAAAATTAGGAACAAACCTCCTGATGAAGTTGATCTTTTCAAATAATGACTACACTACCTTGATTGTCTTGGGTTGAGGGATGATATTGATGGATTTAACTCATTACAAATCTATTCTCACTACTTCCTTAGACAATATATATCTAAGGAACTTACCTTCTTCAACATGAAATCTACATTTATTTCAATTCAAAGAAATCCCATAGTCTAAATATCTCTAGAATATTAAATCCAAGTATTTACAATGATCATTACTTTCCTTGGAGTATGTAGTCAAGTTTTCTTGGTAGACCACCACTATGCCATTTATAATAAAAATAAAAAAAATATCCAATACTCTTTGAAAGATAACACATACATTCTTCAACTCAAATGACATATCAACATAAAAAAATGTGCCCCATAGAGTTGTGAAGGGTGTCTTTGACTGCTTGGACTCCTTGAACATGACCTATTATAACTAGATAAGCCATCCATCATTAACATTAGTTTAGACCCTTTGACCATTTGCAAAAAATGGTCCATACTATGCAGTGGATAATTATCCTTGAAAGAATTGATATTTTAATTTTTAAAATCCACACAAACCTTGATGTTTCCATTCTTATTTCTTATTGACATAGGGTTAGATACAAACTTTGAATTCTTGATTGACTTGATAACTTCTCCCTCTTTCAGCTTCATAATTTCCTTTCACATTTGAAGGGAAAGTGTGGGGTTAATGGGTATTTTATTTTATTTGAAATAATTTGTTCCAATATCCAATGAAATGGTATGCTAGAAGAAATATTCCTTGTATGTCTTCAACTCATCATAAGATGAAATGAAAAATCATTTAAAATTATTCAACAATGCAATCAACATTTGTTTCTTTATTATTCTTGGCTTCTTACTGAGGTAGATAATCATAGGAGCTACATCAGTTTGTAAGTTCACTCCTACATCTTCCTACAACTAACAAACTTGCTTCTTGTTGTGTAACAATCATTATGGTTAAACATCCTCTCTAGGGTAACAAGACCTCTTAAGATGGTGTTTTTTATTTGGATGATTTTATTCCCAGAATGTGTCTCTTTTCCATTATCAAATTAATTTATGTCATTTAGGAACTCATATATCTACTTATCATCATTGAAGACCTACCAATTATAGACATTAGATCAAGAATGATTGACCTGGTGAGGAATTTCACACTATACTAGCAGTGGAATGATGTTAAAGAAGTATCAAATCTTGGAGCTAAAATAGGAAGGGAATTACTTGTTAAATTTTCATATCTAATCAACCACTTGATGTTAAAAGAATCAAGCATTTCAATAGCATCCCATATTGCATTCTTGTATTCCAAGTCTCTTTTTTTGGCAACGTATGAGATCCTAATTTGAGAAACAAGTTGAAACATGTTCAAACTAAGCAACAAGGCTTCATATTCAGGGTAAGTGCAAGAAGTTGGGTCCACAAAA
The DNA here is from genome assembly GCA_007258455.2 of Sequoia sempervirens. Classification (NCBI taxonomy): domain Eukaryota; kingdom Viridiplantae; phylum Streptophyta; class Pinopsida; order Cupressales; family Cupressaceae; genus Sequoia; species Sequoia sempervirens. The sequence continues at coordinate 23,474 of VDFB02052520.1, read as the reverse complement.
TGTTTAAAAAGTGGAAATGTTTTTCCTGATTTTTAGAATTTGTCACAGTTGGACTGGGAATTTGAAGCACTTGAATATTGAATCTTAAAAAAATCCAGTCATATAAAATTCAGTATTTGGAGTCTAGTTTTCAATATGTAATTTGTTCTAATACCCAAATGATACAAAATAATTTTTAATAGGCATGTATAAAAACAACTTTTCAAAATTCACTTTTTAGGACCATACCATGCACATGTACAGACACCATAATTTGACCTAAATAAAATTAATTTTCTAATTCCTTTTGGGGAAAGATGTGTATTACAATTAATATTGATGAGGTCATTTTATTTTAATTATTTTCAAAATATTTATTTATTTTTTATTGGCCCTAATTTATGCTTTTTAAAACCCTTATGTACAAACACCATAATTTGACCTAAACTTATCATTTTTTTAATTTTTTTTTTTCATTGTATAAATATTTTTTTATAGATTGATGCCATATATTTTTTTAACAAGAAAATTAACAAATTAAAAGTTATTAAAATATATGAAAACATGACATTTAAATTTTATGGACTTGTTTCCTCAAAAATTAATAAAAAATAGAAAAAATAATCCAATCATAAAAAAATTAAATATTTGAAAGCTAGACACTGCAATCTATAATGGGTTTTAATTTTATAAAATAAATCTAAAAAAAACAACCGTTAGTCATATTGCCAAAGTTTTTTCTCTTGACATTGCCATGACCTTGTTCTTGTAGGTCCAAGGCTAATGGTTGGGTTACCATGCCTTTTCTAAGACTAAATCCATATGAAAAATTATTGTGAGTTTCAAACTTTTTGGAATGAGTACTCACTTTAAAATGGGTACCTATTCTAAAAAATGAATGGGTACCTATTTTATAGTTGAAAAATGACACTTCTCCTGAATGTGGATCCAACTTCTTGCACTTACTCTTCAACCAAATTATTGGTGCATTCAAAGCTCAAACTAAAAGTGAACTTATAATTTGTGCTATTAGGTGACACTAATATAAATCCTATACCACTTTTCCTTTTGAATATGAACCATCAATATAAATGTTGCATATGCCTTTGTTTTCAAAATTTTGAGGTTGATGACATAAATAAGGATCAACATGATTTCTAATATTGTCATCACAATATCCAAAAAAAATCTTGGCTTAGTTCCCATGTAACATACCTCATTCTTTGCATTATCTAGATTCTCAATAATGTGCATCATATTTTTTTATGTAATTAAAACTTATTTTCTTGCAAAGGTATGGTAGTGTAGGAAATATTTGGATGATACCACCTATTGAATCTACCAATTTTCTTGATCTAGCAGTATATGCCACTTAGCTAAATAAACAACTATTATTATATCTATTAAGAATCACTTACTTAGGTATGTAAGCTATACTTCAATATTGTTGACAATCCTAATGATGTTCACATCTTGGGAGTCTATTGCATATTGCTTTCCATAAGATTTGTATACCTTTCTAATGGAATTAGATTTCCAGAAGCTTTAGAATACAACATACAATTATGGAATGCCCATCATTTTATTACCAAAGAATTATAAAATGGATAAAAAAATTACTAGTTACTTATAGACACCGTGCCAAGATGCACTTTAAGTGTTTCCTTGATATTGTCCTCCACTTATACCTTATACTTAGGATCACTTGGGGAATCAATGGATTGATTGAATATGGTTGGGGAATTGATATAGAATAAGGCCCTCTCTCTAAATGCTTAGGGATCCTAATTTTTTTATTTAATTATCACTTGAACTTTTAATTAGATCAAAGCTAGATCCATATCTATTGAATAATATTTAAATCAAAGAGTGTATATGAAAAAATTATAACACTAGGGATGAAATGCATTACTTGATCACTAGTAGTAACAACAAATTTTTTTCGTACTACAAATCCAACTTCTTTGTACATTTGTGGATCTTCACGTGGAAAGCTCCTTGTTTGGTTTGGCATGGCGTTTCCTCATGTAGCTTTTGAATGTTCTATACTACTAGATGGTACATGTCAACACACTTAGCTTTAGGGGCATACCTATTTTGCAAAGTGATAGATAGTATATGCATCTTCTTCTTGGAGGTGACCCTAGAACAAGAATTTTCATTTTCATTATAGATTTGCATGTGTAGTAGATGCATCAGGGGAAACTACATTCCTACCGTGACTTTTGACAGCCACTTACCTACTTCTTAACTAGTGTTCACTTTATAATTGCAAGAGAATTACATAAATAAGAGATTTGATATATTCATTGGAGGGATTTTCTCTTTTCTACCTTTGTTGCAGGAGTTCCTTAAAATGATTAAAATATTTTTTTAGAAAATCATATTGAATATAATGGATTTATTGTTCATACTGAACAATAAATATTTAATATTAATATAGAATATAATGGATTTATATTATATATTAACAATAAAATATAATATTTAATATTTAATATTAACAATAAATATAATGGATTTATGTGGACCAATATTTGTTTAGCAAATCATATCGAATATAATGGATTTATTGTTCATATTGGTCCACATCATCATATTTTTTAATATTTAGGTGCATCATTTTCATTCTTTCTCTTCTAGGAGTGTTGTTTCTAGGTTCATGTGATCCTTCCTCAAGGGATCAAGGGTATAGTTTTCTTGTTACCATTAGTCTTATTCTATTAGTACCACTACTTCCATTATGTTTGGGTCTTGGACCAATTCTGATTATAGGTCTTTTTATGTAACTCTTAACTTTCATTAAAGTGTGAAATTATTATTTGAAGGTAATCCCTTATCATTCCTTGTAAATTGATATAAGCGATCTTGATTTCCCCCATAAGTTTTTCAAGTTTAAAATCAATCATGAGGGGCTTACTTAAAGTAGCTACATTGGTCTTAGGATCTTCACATGTACTCTATTAAAATTCTTACTAAATGCTCTCATTTTTCTTTGAATTTTTATTTCCATGAAATAATCTCCCCTAAATGTTTGATGGTTTTTATCTTATAGGAAATTTCCTAGTTTGGAATCAAATTCCCCATAGTATAGGACTAGGCACATTGATTCATTTGGACTCAAAGGAGGAGGCATTTTTCATTGTCAGATCAAAAAATTACTATTAAATTAACAATTATTTTATTTGTTGCTTTCTTTATGTTCATTAAATAGGATCAAATATTTATATATAATGTAACTTGAAGGATCTCATAAAAATATTCCATGATTGTATGAGATACTATTCAAAATTCTTCTATAGCATTCTTTAACACTCTCTTCTAGTGACTACTTGAAAATTTTCATCATGACATATTCATCCTCTATCTCATATTAATCAATGATATTAATAAACTATCTAAGGTGATCTCATGTAATGAAAATAATATTTCCTTAGAGTTTTGGAAAATTTTCTCTAATTTCATCTGGTATTGGATTAGGATAATTTATAATTCCATAAAATTATGGGTTTCTGTATCTTTCGAGTCCTAATGAATGTCTAATTATAAAAAATATAATATGTTGAATATTATTCTAATTTCTATTTAGTTGATGAGAAACATTTTAATTTTGATGGATCTATTGAGTGTTTTAGGAAATTTGGGATTCAATGCTACACTTTTAGCTAGTAGGTCACATTATCTCTACCTAATTTAATCAAGAAAATTAATTTCTTGATCAACTTCCATTTCCCTATGTTTAGTTTTTTCTTAAGTAGCTACATTAACATAATTAAATTTTGGATCTAATTCTTGTTTAGTTCTCACAATTAGGATAGAAACCTTTGCTAGAAGTTCTCACATGTGGAGATGGTAAATTTATGTTTTTGGTATGAAACTCATGGGACATGTCTCTATGTCTTGCACCCATGTTTATGTCATTCCTAGGCATACCATATTCATGTATAAGGTTTCTCTGACTAATTCTAATCATTTTCACTAGAATCATTTGATGTGTATAGATATTGGTCCGTCAACTTTGTATAATATCTCTAAGAGAAGTATGAATGTCATCTTTTTGAGGATTGTATCTAGTAGACATACTTGTATCTTTAGCTTTCCAAGTAGTACACTATCTCCTTGCTTAGGCTATCATCTCCTCATATCCTAGAACATATATTGAATGATTTTCTCTCTCCATTTCCTTATTCTTTGTCTTGTAATATTATTCTAGATGTGATATTTAATAGAGTCTCCACTCTCAAATTAGGATAGACCAAATTTATTTAATAAAATGTCTTTAAAATATCTTGATCAAGGACTCATCTTCTTGGTTGCATTTTTTTTTTCTCAACTTGATTTAATTGAATCACTAGAGTCTTTGGAATGTGAACTAAACTAGGATATCACTAGAAACAACACCATTGATGTTGGTGTACAAAGTTGTAAGTACCAAAATCCGTAAAGCTAAGCTTCTCTTGAGCACTAGGGGTGTCAAAATCAAGCAGGAATATGTCATGCCCATAATTTTACATGCAGAAACGAACACAAAATGACATTTTTTTTTCTTAAAAATATAAAATTATAACTTTAATGATTATTGATCCTCATCTTAGTTCTCAAGATCCTTCTATGTTGCAAGTTATTCCTAGTAGTAGACCTATTGTTTCCAGATAGTTTGTGGCTTTTTATGGGAATCATGAGCTTGATGGGACACCCTTGTCCCCAAGCCTTCTTTAGCTAAAGTCTCTAGTTTCCCAAAATCTTTGGCCCTCTAGAAAGATATCTTTCTAGGCAGTAAAAACTTCTATGATGGTGTCTAGATTGTCCTCTCTAAGGAAGGAACTAATATTAAGATCAAAGAACCCTCTATGGATTGGTCTTTATCCAAAATGAAAAACTCACTAATTAGAAGGTTTGCTAGTAGGTTCCCAAATATAGAATTGATGAGAAAATGGGATTCTTCCCATTAGCAGGTTAAGGGTTATTTATCTATCTCAGTGCTTATGAAAGGCCTCTTTTGATTTCCCTTCTCCCTCTAGGAGGGTTGTCTTAAGGTGCTCATCTTAGCACCTTGTTTCTTTGGGAAAAAAATGCTAGCTCTTTGCAATGGTGTTTGAGTTTTGACCCCTTAGCACATTTGGTTGTTGCTCTCCCAACCTAGGTTAGGATTTTAGGCCTCCCCTTAGAGTTTTGGGATGATGAAATCATAGCTGGGGTCGCCAACTCCTTTGATAATTTTCTCTCCTAAGACCATGTCACCAAAGCTAGGACTAAGATGGTGTTTGCTTGATTCTATGTCATTATTGAGCTCAATAAAGTCTTATCAACTTTTGTCATTCTAGAGCCCAGGCTTGGAATATGAACTCAAACTATTGAATATAAGAAATTAGCTCTCTTCTATCAAATCTACTCCTTGATGGGTCACCTTTGCAATTCTTGTCCAAAAAAGTGTTAAAGAGCATGGCCTCTCCCAATCCTTTCAAAGAAAATGGTTTAGCTTGGTTCCCTTCATTTTTCATGCCTTCGATCTTGGTGAGAAAGCTTCTTATGAAGTACCATCACTCTTAAGAAGTAAAATAAATCACCACCCAACCTCCTATTAAGGCCCCCCATTCAAAAACCTCTCTAGAAGGCACTCTAATGCCTTAGTTTGTCGGGTTGTATTTTGGTTTAGTTTTAGTTGGCTTTGGTCTTGCACATGGCCCTACAAAAAAAATAGTTCTAGTACCTCCATCATGTTCTAAGCTTGTTCTAGAAAAAATATTAAATTCCCTTTGGTCTCTTCCTTTCACTAGAAGGTGGTTCTGTGAAGGAGGAGAATGATTTCCCTTCCCTTATTGGTTTGGTTCAAAGGAAGGAGCTCCCGATGTCTCGTCTAGTCTCTCCCCTACCTAGCTCCCCTAGGCTTTTAGGGGGTCTAGAGTAGGCCTCATTTTATCTCCTTCTACATTACCGTCTTCAAAAAATGCTTGAGTTTGTGAAAGATAGATGATGTGGGGATCAAATCAAATCCTAGGAAAAAATCAGTTAGAGAAACTAGGAAGAGGAGCATAGGTATTATGAATGGAAGTCAGTATATTGGAGCATCCGGGCTCTAGAAGAACTAAAATCTATTGAATCTCTCTTGGAATGTTAGTGGCTAAATATCCTCCACAAACAACATATTTTCAAGAATATAATTAAGGAATTCAAGCCTGACATTTTTCTCATATAAGAAACCAAAACAAGTGTTGCTGCATTTAATAAAACTAGTAAGTATATCTGGCCTAATGCTATTTATATTGCTATGGATGCAAATAGTGCTTCTGATGGTTTAGCCACCTTGTGGAAACCTCATTATCATGGCTCCCTAATTTATATGAAGAAAAAAATTCTTAATGTTCTTTTCACTAAAATTATTGGGCACTTTGATTGGGTTCTCTCTAATATTTAAGCCTCGAACAATTTAGTTCTTCGTTAGGAAACTTGGTCTAACCTTCTTAGTTGTAGAATCTCCTTTATGAGTTCCCATTGGTCCAAACTTTTTATTTCCTTGTTGTGGGATTTATTTTGGATTTTTCTTCTTCTTCTGAGCTATTATGCTCATCTTGAGCCACCATAATGCATATTAGCCTTCACAAGACAATCTGAAAACACATAACTTGAACATGAAGTTAGGATCTTGATTGCTGCTGAAAATGATTGATAAATTTGCTCTTGAATTCTCTTAACAATAATATTTTCTCTCATTAAATTGCTTCTTGATCCTTATATTTCAAATGATAAAAAAACTATGTATTTATAGGTGTTTCTCTAATTTCCCAAAAATTAGATTCCAAACGCTGACACTTACAATTTGAATTTGAATCATTAAATGACCACTAAAAATATATTTCAAAATGGGTCATGGAACTTAAAGGGGACCCATTCACCCATGGGAAAATGGGTCTTGGCCTATAAGTAGAAGACACACATATTCCATGGTGATTAAAATATTAAATTCATTAATTAAATGTTGGTTTGCCATTCAAAAAATGGTAAAAATAAGGCTTTGGAATGCATAATTTGGAAAATTAGAAACTTAATTAAGTCCAATAAATTAAGGGACCTGAACATAGTGTGAAATTTTAAAGGAATGCAATTTACTACACTACAATATTTTTTGGCATTCTAACATTGTTGCCTTATGTATGTTTTTGTTGTTGAACATATTATTTTTGCTAGTCTTTAGACTAGAGGCATGGTTTCATAGACTGGTTGATTAAGCTTCATTTGGTTGATAATTATATTTTCTGATAATGAAACAGATCACCCTAATCTCAAAAGGATCCTATTTAAATGGTGAAATATTGATGTAAATGGAACAACGATGTTTAGAGTCACCTTTTGTGATTGACAGATTAGTATGGGTCGATTACGCTTGATCCATGAAGAATCAAAGCATAATGAAACCACTAACATCAAATATCAATAGGATCATTCCAATGAAAGTTAGACTAAAAATTTATCAAAACTAAACATTCCAAAATATGAAAGCTCTAAAATGTCTATTTTAATCCATTTAAAACTTATCTCGTTGTGAGAGTGGTGTCATGTTGATGTGGAACAATGACCCTTTCCCAATCCCATGGATAAATGAGCTTTCCCCAGTCAGTTTTATTGAAGAAAACTGATGAAACCATTGATAGATGTGTATGAAAACATAATTTTAATCTAAATGAGCATGATGCAAGCTAGATTAATATTCTTTTATGCCAAATGATGAAGATATACAAATTCTAAGCTAATTTTAAATGGATTATAACCTAAAAGACCCAAAAACTAATTAATTAAACAAGTTTAATGGATGCATTATGTGATCATGAAATCCATTAATAAAAGCTTAAAGATAATTAATGCAATTAAAATAAACTAAAAGATACTAAATGTGCGCTAAATATGAGTGATTTTAACAACATAAATCTGATGTTAAAAGATGGATCAATTTGTCTCCAAATAGTGACCTATTTATAGGAGAGCAAATGAGAAATGAAAGGTTGAGATCAGAAAAGCTAATCAATGGTCAAAATGGAAAGAATATGGAGGCATGAATCATGGATTCTCATCAATGGATGAGAATGCAAGATGAGATTTAATCAAGGGTTCACATTCCTTCAAACAAACACACTTTGAACTTGTCCAAGAGGTCATAAGTTAACTTGCACAAGAGGTCACAAGTTAAATTTTTCAAGAAGCTAAGTAAGTTTGTTGAGAAAAAAAAGGAATATTCCCCTTTTTTAAAATGAGTGTGGAAAGAGAATATTCCTTGGAATATTCTTATGGGTGAGGGAAAAGGATAATTTAGTTAATTAAAACTAAATTAAATTGTGCAAAAGGGGAAAGAATATTCCATGGGAATATTCCTTTTGGAGGAATGTGAAAAGGATGAACATTCCCTTGCAAGTGGGGGAATTAGATTTAATTGATAATTAAACAATATTAATTATACAATTTGAGGATTTAGAGGAATTAGATGATATTCATTAAATAAAATGATTTAATGATTGGGGGAAAGGTGGAATGACATTTAATTAAATACCTTAGGGTTATTTAATTAAATAAGAAGATTTAGGGATTTAAATTAAATAGTTTGATTTATTTAATTTAACAGGATGAAGTGTTAGCATGAAAGGGGGTGAATTAATCTAATTATGTTAATAGGTGAAAATGATGCCATTAATTAATCAACTAGGCTTATCTAATTAATTAAGCAAAAAGAGGATGGATTTCAAGAGGAAATGATATTAGTTACCCAATTTGAGTGTATGATATTGTTTGGGACATTTTTTAGTGTGTACATTTTGCCCCTCTTTGAAGCGAGGTACCTACTGCTTCGGTTCAAAGATTGATACTTTTAGCTAAAAAACTACTGCTTGAATCAAAAAATATTTTTTTTCTAATTTTTAGATGCCCCAATGTTTCCCCAACAAAAGGAATAAGCTGGTTTCCTGTCCCTTGGAGAAATTGGGTAGAAATTTTGAATTTTGGGTTGATTTCTTGACAAAGGTTAAATGCTGCCCAAGGGGTTTGGAAAGGCTTCGGGATGAAAAAACATGCCAAAAACATGGAAAAACTATGCAAAATAAGGTTTAGTTTGGCAAAATTAATGAAAAATGGTGATAAACCCTAGCTTCATGGTGAAATTAGGGAAAAAACCCTAATTTGTAAGCATAAATAGGTGAAGTCCACTTTCAATTCATTTGTGTATTCAGACCTTCAGGGTTTCTTGCATTTTGAGCTCTAACCCTCTGATAAAATGGTGCAATGGGTGCTCCCATGACACATTTCCAACCAGGTTCAAGAGTACTAGAGGCTTCCAGGCGCAGGACCACCAGTATGTGATTTGAAACTTAATTTGAAATTTGACTTTTTGGTGCATTTAATACATTTTGAAATTTAAACTTTGGCGACATCGCTCTAGAGTGACACTATTTCTAGAATTGACGACGCTAATTTGATTTTTAGTGATGTATATGTTAACTGCAATGCATTTTGTAATTTAGAATTAGGGTTTGAGATTCTAAATAGCAACGCATATGTAAATAGTGATGCAACTTGTGATTTGAAATTTAGGGTTAGGGTTTACTAGAGTCAAATAGTGATGCATATGTTTTTAGCGATGCATATCACGTTTTACAATTTAAATGCCTTGGGCATCACTGTTTGGAATTTGAATTATAGCGACACTATCTTAAATAGAAATGCTATTGTCATTTTGGGGGATAAAAACTAGAAACTAAGCCAAATTTTTTTGAATTTTGACATCGTGTGCTTCATGGGTGTAGGAGGTTATCCCACCTTTGATGTCCTGCAAGCACCAACCCACAGTTTTGTCTAGACTTGGTGATTTGTTTGAGTTGAGATAAAGGAACTTGGGAGAGATTGGATTGTGGTATGTGGTGTAAATGCCCATCATTCAGACACATTTGGTGATGATGATAGCATTTTGCAAGCAATGGCACAATGAGACCTCATCGTTCCACCTTCCTACTAGTGAGGGGACAGTGATGCTAGAGGACATATGACTGATATTGCATTTGTCGATACATGGTGAGCATGTGATATATGATGTTGACACTGGTTATGATGCATTCCATGAGGTGATGGACCAGGAGAAAATTTTTCTAGTCACCTCCTAGATTGACCTCGATATGTACAAAGGTTGGGTTTCTACCTTTAGACTGATTATTGCAGCTATTATCTTAGTCTTGGTTGCTCTAGATCAACAGAGTAGAGGATTCAGTTTGGGATGGGGCTTGGCTTGGCACATGATGCTATTTAGGAGGACTCAATATACATGGGGGACAATGACGTTGGCCTCTTTGTACCAAGATATGCATGATTTTGTATATTGTGATGGTAGGGAAATTAGGACAAGGGTTACCTTACTTCACATTTGGGCCTGGGAGCACATCATTGTGCTTCAACCGATTGTTTAGATGGTAGATGTAGAGCCAAATGATCTTGTTGTTTGGAGATATAGAGGTACCATTACATTACAACATACATGGCAGCTCAACATTACATGTTGGCATTGAGTGATCAATGATATGACCATTTTTTATATGGCAACCCTTGCTTCAGATGCCAGTATGGTACGATGATGTGCAGTAGTAATTATTTGCTTGATAGACCTGATACATGCAAGGTCGAGAGCATACCATCATTGAGAGGTATCTATCCGATAGGGTGGTGAGTCAGTTTGGCGATAGTCAAGATAGGATAGATGATGCATACATCGCCATCTTTTCTAGGTCAGCACGAGAGGCAGCAGAGTGGGGACCTACGATCCTAGCCCATGAGGTTGTTGAGGGATTTTGACAGTTGGTTGCTCAACCATGGGCATATGATTAGGGATAGGTGGATGCTCAATTGACACCTCCATATGATGCATGGTTCACACCCCCTTGCCAATTGATAGATCCCACAGGTGCACCTCCATGAGGGAGACTGAGAGGGAGGGGTGTAGGCAGAGGCAAAGGGCAACTAGGTGATGGATAGGGTAGAGGATAGGATGGAAAGGATGGCTAGGATTAGTAGGATGGATAGGTCCCTGGGGCACCACCAGTGTATCAACAACCTCCACAAGATCCTCCAATACAACAACAACTAGTGCAACCACCACCACGGGGCTAGATCCCCGTGATATATAGATACAATAGCTACAATAGCAGATACAAGTGATTATCAGTGAGAGGGATCATTCTTGTCAATAGATTTTGGTGATTACTGTTGAGAGAGATTAGGCTAGGAAGTAGGTATAGGCTATCATGGTGGAGAGAAACTAGGAGCATCACCTAAGGCAGACTACCGAGATGTAGTTAGCACAGGAGGTTGGGCGACATCAACAACTAGAGACCATGATAATTGTAGCCCAAGGGTAGACAATGTTTGCCAGATTGTACAAAGATGCCATGACTGAGGCAACCTACTATTTAATGCACTACCATTGAGATGTCCCCATGATGCTTAGAAAATAGGATTACTGACAGAGGAGCGGGGCACATCCTAAGGCTAAGGATCAGCCAGAGAGACAACCTAGTGAGGGGAGCAGGCATCAGGGCTAGCTCGCTTGTACATACACTTTTTGATTACTACCTGATTCTTTACATAGATATACATTCATGGGCTCCTTTTGATAGCCTCGTGGATATTATCTTTTTGATCAATATACATACACTAATTAAGATATTGTATGATCATAGTCACCATTTTTTGATATATATGTGTGACCAGGTGAAAATACTATTCTAGAAATGAGCAGCAACAACAAATATGTGGGTATGTGCAGGATCATCATGGAAAAAACAAGCCCTTAAGTGGCAAAAAAATTCAGAAAAATCAGAGTTAGGCAACTTGACAATTTTTTTTGAATAAGTTATCTATATTATTTCAAAAATATGTAAGAATAGAATATGTAGTAAATTGAATGTAGTTTCTAAACTACTAGGTTTATTTAAAATGAAAAATCTATTTGGTGAAAATTTGAAATTTCAATGTAGTAGTACTTAAATTTCAGGAAAAATAAGAAGTGGTTCTAGACCACCTAACCACAATAAAATGATAATATTTTTTATAAGATTTTAGATATAAGTATAGGACTCATGTCGATGTGGTACATATTCTTTTGTAATTTTTTTCCAAGTAAATAATTAATTATGATTTTTATTACAACTTCTAGAAAATAAAAACTTGTATGTCGTGACCTTAACTTGGTCAAAATTCATGAAATTCAATTTTTCTTTTTTTAATCCTACGATTATCTGAAGCATAGAATGTGACATATGTTTTGATTCAAAATGTGATACCGTTTGAAAGCTATAGATGTTTTTCAATCAGCCTATCAATCAACACTTTAGTCATAATTCAAATAGAAAATGAATAATAATTACTTATTAAGATTCAAAGTAAAGCATAATTTATATTGGTGGAAAGATGAGAATATCCTTTAAAAACTCTTTTCGTTTCAACAATTTTTGAAAAAAAACTTCGTTAGCCACATACCCATCATATTGCTACTCTTTTGGCCCATCATGATCCTGCACATATCCATGCAGAAATAATAAAACACCTAACACCTCAAGATTACCCTAGTTGGATTCAAAACAAAATAACATAACAACAGATTTACCTTGTCTTGAATCGATCCTTTGTTTGGCCCTTGATGGTTGATTTTGTGTGCTCCCTTTGATGGCAAGAATGCTTAAGTGGATGCAAATGGATTCAAAATGATGAGGGTGTGATGAGGATTCAAATGAGAAAAGTGGGTAGTTGAGAAGATGAATACAATGGATAGGATGAAAGCTTGAATATGCAATAATGGTGGATGAAGGTAGATGCAAGAGCTTGATAGTTGCAGAGATGAAGTTGGTTGAAAGCATAATGTAAATATATGGCTAAGTATGGCTCAAATAAAAAATTTGCAAGAGTTTGGCTATGGGATGCAAGAGTTCCTAAATGAGAGAAAAGAGGGGGTATTTATAGATGAAGTTGAATTCTCTAGAGAATTCAATTGTTGAGATTAAACCAACAAGGCCAAGATGAAGGGCTATGGTGAGTTGAGAACTCACAAGCCCTCACATCTTGACATGTGGAATGTGAGATGGCTTGGAGATGGTGATGTGTAAATGAGGTGGAAGGAGGGTACATGATGTGGAAGAAGGACAAGTACTTTGCAAGTACCTTGGGGGATGAGAAGATTTCCTCAAAAGGAAAGTTCTTGTTCCTAAATGGTTGGAAAGTGACATGAGAGGAATTTTAGTATTCCTCAAAAATCTCCATGGGGATTGAGAAAGTAGTTGGAGAAATAAATGTGAATTAAAAATTCACATACTTGGGAGAATCTAGTGGATAAGAGAGAGTTTCCAAAAGGGTGGGAATTTTCCACATGTGACTTGATGTGACAAGTCAAAGATTTTAGAAGACGCATAGGAAAAGGGGAAGAGTATACATGTGACTTGATGTGACAAGTCAAAGATCACATTGGGGAAGAGTCCATGTGTGACTTGATGTGACAAGTCAAAGATCACATGGGAAGAGAAAAAGGAATTTAATATTCCTTGGAAGGATAAAAGGAATTTAAAATTTCTTGAGAGATTGATTAGGCTAGTTAATGAAGGATTATAGGAGGGTTAGGTGGCTAAAAGAGATTAAAGGCCAACTTGCAAAAGTTGGAGGATGTGACACATCCTAATCAAGGATTAGGCATGTGCACATCCCTAATGATGAGATTAGGAGATTGATTGAGATTAAGAAAATGATGTGACATGTGAGGAATTAAATAAATGTCATATTTATTTAATTCATTTCATGAAAATGAGGATTAAAGAGATAAGGTATTTAATTATTAATTAAATACCTTAGGGATTTAGAGGAATTTAAAGATATTAATTAAACAATAGTGATATTACTTAATTAATGCAAATAAGGGGATGCTTAGACGAAAGGGGATAAATTTGGATAAATTAAGTGTCCAAATTTAGGTGTCTACATTTTGTCCCTCTTTGAGATGGTGTTACTAATCTGATTTAAGGATCTATGACATTTTCTTCAAATGCTTACGTTATCATTACAAACCAAAGTGCTTAGTATAGTGTATAGCGAAATTTAAATAACAAAGAATTACAAAGTAATTAAAGAAGAACAAAATGAGAGATAAAGAGTGCAAAAAGCGAGATTGATAGAGGATTAAGTCATTTTAAACGACTTCGTCTCTAGGCCTCTCCAATGAGTGGACCGATCCAATTATTCCTCCAAAAATTTGGTTACATTCGTTGGCAGAACCTCCCCTTGGTTTACAAAGAAATTTACAAATGCACTTCCAAAGTGCGTGGAAACAAGCTTCTCCAAAAGCACAGAAATACAAAAATTCCTTCAAGGAAAACAATCTCTCACACTTGCAAAATTCTTTCAAAATCACTTGCCTTCACACCCTAATTCTACCACTTTTTATATTACATTTTTTGCCAAAATTGGTGTAAAACCAATTAACTACCCAATCTCCCTTACATAGAGAAAATTCCAATAATATCCCCTTCTTATGATTCCCGGAAGGATAATATCCCCTCAAGATAATTTCTTTTTCCATTTGAATGGTTACGAAGGGATTTATTCCCTATTAATTTGGGAATGTAGTTTGAATAGGCTCCTTAATTTAGGAATAATATTCCTAATATTCTTGTAGAAAAGGGGTTTAGTATTTTTTATGGTTTCAAATCATTAAAAAATGGCCTAATTTTTAGACTTGAAATAGCAAAAATGAGTCTAATTTTAAAGAGGATTTTTTAGGTATTTTATAGGGGGGGTGGTGGTCCCACCACACTCCCCTCCTTTTATCCTTTCCCCTAAAAGAGGGGGATGCGTTCCCCTTCAAAAGTGGGTTGCCCCCCATACCCTGGGTGGCACCCCACTTAATGTGGGCCGCCCCTGGGGCCCATCTTAGATATTTTTATTAAATATAAATTTTATTATATATATCTATATATATATATATTTTTAATTTTTACATTTCTGAGAGTTGACTAGAAGTTTTACCATATATATCTTGAGCTCTAGGACTTCGATTGACTCCATTCGAGTTGCGTTGGAGTCAAGATCTCGAGCACTTTCTAATGATACCAAAACTAGAGAAAAATGGAGAATTTCAAAATTGATGAAAAATCCTCCAAATCAGTCGTCCCCACTAGAGAGCTTTTGGACCTCTGAAAGTTGGTTACTTAGAAAGTAAGTGAGGGTAAAGTTCCCCCACTTTACCAATCTCCATCCACTTTTCCTTGCTTGGATGCATCCCTTTTAGCCCCACTTGGAGGTATTCAACTTCTCTTCGTGAAGTCTAATTTCTGTTGCACTTCTCTGGCTGATGAACTGCTTGGACCTTCTAGATGAACTTTAAAGCCCTTTCTGCATCAAGGCATTCATCTTCAACATCATTTGTTCCAAAAGTGAAGTCCATTGGTGTCTTTGGAAAATAACCAAAGCAAGTCTCAAAAGGAGACCTCTTTGTAGAAGAATGGGTTGCATTTTTGTAGGCATGTTGCACATAATGAAGACTTTCATCCTACAACTTAGGATGCTTGCTACAATATCCTTTGAGTAGATGCATGATTGTCTTGTTGACTACCTCTTTCTATCCATCGGTCTACGGATGGAAGGTTGTACTCTTCTTCAGTTTAGTATCCATAAGTCCCCATAAGACTGACCAAAACTCCCCAAGGAATCGAGAATCTCGATCCAATACAATGGAAGTGGGTAACCCAAAGTGAACCCATACAAACTGAAAATACATATGAGCTGTCAGTTCAGCAGTGACTTGCTTTTTACATGGCATAAGAATACACATCTTGCTGAACCGATCAACTACTACATACAAATAGTCATGCCCTTTCCTAGACATAGGTAACCCCCTGACAAAATCCATAGATACACTTTCCCATGGTCAGGATAGTACAGGTAAAGGTGTGTACAACCCCAATTTCCTATTACTTGGTTTGCTAGTTGCACACATCACACATCCCTTAATATATTTTGTTACAATTTCCTAAATTCGAGGCCAGTATCAATATTTTTGTAGCTGTGCCAAAGTTTTACTAACCCCAAAATGTCCTGCAATTAGCGATGTGTGTGCCTCTCTGATTACATGTGCTTGTTCATTCTTTGGAATGCATAATTTTCCTAAGTGATACAAGAGTTTATCATGCACATAATCATCCTTTTCTTCTACTTGTTTTCCTTGGATTAGAGCTGCATAGATATCCTTAAAATTTTCATCAGTAGCATATTGTTCTTCAAAACTTGCATGTATCATAGAACTATTTTTAAGGATTATTGAAGCATTAGAAACTGGAGGTCTAGAAAGCATATCTACTACTTTGTTATGGGCTCCTTTCTTATACTTAATGACTAAGTGAAACTGCTGTAAAAATCCCATCCACCTGAAATGCCTACTTTGTTGCAACTTAGTTTGTGAATGCAGATATTGCAATGGCTGATGATCAGTATGGATTATTGTTTCCTTGCCAATTATATAATGTTTCCATTTCTTAACACTTTTTACTAAAGCGTAAAGTTCTTTATCATAAGTTGGATAATTACTTACTACGCCAGAAAAAGTTTCAAAGTGATAACAAATCAGCTTACCTCCTTGTGTCAATATTGCTCCCATGGCGAATCCACTTGCATCTGTTTCAATCTCAAATGGTTGGTGCAAATCTGGTAGAGCCAAGACTGGTGAGGTACTTAACTTTTCCTTTAGTGTGTCAAAGGCCTTCTGTTGTGGTCCTCCCCACTGAAAATTTATCTTTGTACTTGTTAATGCATGCAATGGTGACGCGATGAAGGAGAAGTTTGCAATAAACTTCCTCCAGTACTGGACAACACCCAAAAAACTCCTGACTTCAGTTACAGTACTTGGCTTAGGCCAGTTTACAATTGCCTCGACCTTCGCAGGGTCAACTTTCAATTGACCATTCCCTACGATATAACCTAAGTACACAAGAGATGTCTTTGCAAACTCGCATTTAGAAATCTTTACATAGAGTTTTTCTTTTCTTAGTACATCAAAAAAAATTTTAACATGACTTACATGGTCTTCCCAAGACTTGCTAAAAACTAGGATATCATCAAGATATACAATAACAAAATCATCAATGTAAGGATGAAAGATGTCATTCATGACTCGCATGAATGTGGCGGGTGCATTGGTAAGCCCAAAGGGCATAACCAACCATTCATAACGTCCCTGTTTTGTCTTGAAAGCAATCTTCCAAATATCATCCTCTACAATTCTAATATGATGATAACCACTTCGCAAATCTAATTAAGAGAAATAAATTGCATGCTTAAGTTGATCAAGCAAGTCATCAATTCTAGGAAGCGGATACATGTTTTTGATGGTGATTTTGTTCAGTGCCCTAAAGTTGATGCACATCCTCCATGTTCCATCTTTCTTTTGAACCAAAAAAATTGGAGAACCACAAGGTGATGTGCTTGGATGAGTCACTCCTCTGTCAACAAGCTCCTGAACTTGCTTTTCAATTTCTTCATTTTGCATGACAGACAAATGGTACATGCCAATATTAGGTAGTGGCACATCCTAATGCAATTGAATTTCATGTTGAATATCTCTTTTAGGAGGTAATCCTTTTCGTTCCTTAAATAAGTCATCATAAGCGGAAACAACTTTGACCAATTCAACCTTATGTTTAGGATCACTTCCTTTAAACACCTCAGATGTTTCATCTTCTTTGGCCTTAACAAGCATTAACACAAAGTTTTTACTGGAGTTCACTAATCTTTTCATCTGACCAACATTAACTAATGCAAGACTAGTTTTGACTTTGTGTGCACATACAATATATTCAATCCCATCCTTAAATAGGTGATACTTGTTTTCCTCCCTAAAGAAGATAGCTTTACAGTCGTACAAATATGGACTTCCTAACACAAGTCCACAAATATCTAAAGGTACAACATATGCTACAATCTCATCTTTAAATTTTGCAGTGATTGCAAAACTAAGCTTACATTGTTTAGTGACTTGTAACTGTGCATCATTACAAACCCATCCCAAAGGGTATGGCTTCGGGTGAGGAGTTGTAATCAGATTTAGCTTTTTACAACTTCTTAAGATATGAGATTAACTTGTGAACCCGTGTCAAATAAAGTATCAACCTTAGTGTGTTTAGTTATCACACAGATATGAAAAAGTTCATTCCTCTGCTTATCTACTTTAGGTTGCTTACTTGTACTTGCAGAATTACTTGATTCAGATGCAAGAGATATACTTTTGTTTTTACCTTGAATCCCAATGGCGGTTATCTTCGTCTAGTCCCTGGAATCAGATCCAAGATCCTGTTGTGTTGTACAACAACTGTCTTCTGCTTCCCTTTGTTTCCACCGTACCTCTTTGGCCTAAGTTCTAGATGTAGTTTCCAACACTTAGAATCTTCGTGTCCTTTCTTACAATGAGAACATGTGGGTTTTTCACCCTCTTTTCTTTACCGTGGCTGTCTTTTTTCCTTTTCCTTTATCTTTACCCTTAGGTTTCCCCTCAAACTTAGATGGTTTCTTTGAGAAATTATCAGTGAAAGTTTTCTTACCCCTTGACTCTAAATGAGTGGCTTGGATTGGCACTTCATCATCCAAATTATTAGGACTCAACATTAGAATAGTATGTCTTAGGTAAGAATGCAAACCACCTATGTACTTGAGTAATGTATCCTGAGTATACAATGGAACATTTAAAGCAATAGCCCATTTTCTAAACTCATGAGTGTAATCTTGGACAGATTGACCCTTACCTTGCCTAAAGGTTTTCCAATTCATGGTTAATTGTTGCATATAACCTAAAGGATAAAACTATTTTTTAAGGGTAGTAATAAACTCCATCCAAATCATATTGACCTTACCATGGCAAGCAATTTCCTCCCGAGTCCTACTCTCCCACCAGGTGAGAGTTGTACCTCCCAACCGAAGAGTGGCTAACTGGATCATAGGAGCATCTTCTGTTAGGCCTTGAATCCTACAATAGACTTCTACCTGCTAGATCCCATCATCTAACTTTTCGGTATTTAACTCACCACAATACTTAGGCAACTCAAATTTTACATCAAGTTTAATAATAGGCTTAGACTTGCTTTTGAAAGGATTAATAGTAGTAGAAGAGGAAGAAGAAGGGGAAGATGGAGAAGAAGGGGAAGATGGAGGGGATGGATCTTCTGGATCTTTTCCTCCTTTGTCCTTTTGATCTTCCTTATTTTCTTGCTTTGACTAATCTCCCTTTTCACGCTTCTTCTTTTCCACATACAACTCTTCCACCATAGCCTTCATTTTGAGGAAGACTCACTCGAAAGACTTATCATCAAGCTCTTGCTCGGTGCTTTTCCCAGATTTAGTTTCATCAATTGTTGGTGAAGTCCTTCGTTTGCCGATCTCAGGATTGTATTCTTCAAGTTTTCCTTTTCCTTGTTGAAGCTTCGAGTGTGTAAGCATTCAAATCTACAATACTAGTCAAAACAAAGCTCTGATGCCAATTTGATCTGATTTAAGGATCTATGGCAATTGCTTTGAATGCTTACGTTAACAATTACAAACCAAAGGTGCTTAATTACAACTTAACACACAACAAAATTAAATTAACAAAATTACAAAGAGATCAAAGAAAGAACAAAATGAGAGAGAGAAAGAGAGTGCAAACGAAATTGATAACGGAGTTCGTCGTTTAGAACGACTTCGTCGTTTAGAACGACTACGTCTCCGAGCCCCTCTTCAATGAGTGGATTGATCAAATTATTCCTCCAAAAATTCAGTAACATTCCTTGGCAGAACCTCCCCTTGGTTTACAAAGAAATTTACAAATGCATTTCCAAAGTGCGTGGAAGCAAGCTTCTCCAAAAGCACGGAAATACAATAATTTCTCCAAGGAAAATAATCTCTCACACTTGCAAAATTCTTCCAAAATCACTTGCTTTCACACCCCAATTCTACCCCTTTTTATATTACATTTTTTTCCAAAATTGGTGTAAAACCAATTAACTACCCTATCTCCCTTACATAGAGAAAATTCCAATAATATCCCCTTCTTATGATTCCTGGAAGGATAATATTTCCTCAAGATAATTTCTTTCTCCATTTGAATGGTTACGAAGGGATTTATTCCCTATTAATTTGGGGATGTAGTTTGAATAAGCTCCTTAATTTAGGAATAATATTCCCGAATAGATGGGTATAAAATTTCCATGGTTTAAAAAATTATGAAATAGCCTTATTTTAAGGCATTTTATGGCAAAAATCATTTAAGTTTTAGAGAGAATGGGGGGTGGTGGTCCCACCACACTCCCCTCCTCTTTATCTCCTCCTATTAAAAGGGGATGCATTATATTTAAAGAGGGTTTCCCCCCATACCATGGGTGGTGCCCCACTTAATGTGGGACGCCCCCCATGGATGGGTGGGGCCCATCTTAAATGTTTTTTTATTATTTTATTTATTTATTTATTATTATTTTTATTTAAAAATAATAACTGCCACTTGTGCCAATAATGGCTTTCCATGTGGAGGGGTGATATGTCGCTGGGTTCCAGGAGCTGACTGAGTGGTGACTGGGTGGTGACGTCATCATTGCAACTTTGACCCAATCTTTGACCTTCCATAACTTCGCCATACAGACTCTGTTTTCTGTGAAATGAACTCTGTCGGAATCGTGATGATGAGTACTTCACAATGGTGCTGAATTTGTCCAATTTTGACAACTTTATTTTTGCCCCATTTTTTTGGCCTAGTTCTAAGAGTTGACCAAAGGTTTGACCATATATATATCTTGAGCTCCGAGACTCCAATTGAATCCGTTCGAGTTGTGTTGGAGTCAGGATCTAGAGCACTTTCTAATGATGCCGAAATTGGAGAAAATAGAGAATGTCAAAATTTGACGAAAATCCTCTAGATCATTCCTATGCGGAATTCCATCTTCTGCAGTTCTTTATCAGGCATTTTCTTTTCCTAGAAAGTTATTGGAGCAAAAAAAACTCTAGGAAAATAAATACATATATTGGAACATAGAATTTTTTTAGTGGCTTCACTATTCTCTGATATATAATGAGCAAACATGCGATTTGCACTTCTGCCTTTCCCTGTCATATTAGGCATATATATATATATACATATACAATGTGAAATGTATCTAAAAATCAATGCTTCAAAGCATAGAAAGCTACATATACACATGCATGTACACACACACACACACACACACACATATATATGTTCAAGTGTAATAGAGGATTTGTATGAAAGGTATTAGAATAACATTTATTTGTTACTAAATATTATACACAATAATTTAGTTCCCGTGTATTGAGTCGACCAGTTGGACCATTTCCAACCCATATAATTACCAATCTCCATGTCGCCACAAAACCCAATACAAGCTCCCACCCGAACCGAAGTTGTCCCCAAAGACAAGAAATCAAATTCATCGCTGGCTTTTTGACGGAAACTTAGTGGAAACTTCAGCACCCACATACTTACATACACTTGAATTCAGTAGCCATAGTCTGCTCTACATAGTGCATTTTTCCATGTTCCTACACTTATCTTTTTGTCTTCCCGGGGACAGTTTTTTTTGGCGAGAGAAACAACATTTAAGTGCAATTTCTTCATCCATATAAAACCATAATGCCAGGGACCCATGCAAAATGACTTGCATATTTTGCACAACAACATTTTTAATATAAACAAATAAATAAACCATTTTTGCAAAACACCCATGTATACTCAGTTATAGGCTCAGGAGGGCAATAGTTTTAAAACCCTACAACCTGCCAGGAAACAGAGCCCAAGTCGACGATTTTTACAATACTCTACTCCCAAACTAGCCAGGGATATAATATATATATATAGACTTAATCAAGAATCCAAGCTACATTAGTGTTATTCTATTACCTCTTTTAGAATTTCTCTATTTCTCTATAGTATTTAGTATGAGGCGATGCACCTAGAATTTTTAATGAAGTTTGTGGGGTTATACTCTTTTTTACATGGGTGTTTTGCATAGATGATTAATTTATTGTTAATGTCTTCTTGCTATATGTTTTTATCTTTGATGTTATACCCATCTTGGGGACTTCAAAGAGATTATCGCTCTCTTCGGGTGGAGGTATTGCATTTAAATCATTATTTACAATGTATCCATTATTTGCAATCTCAATTAAGTAATCATAAATGATTTTAAAAAATACCCATGTGAAATCACTTACACATTCTGTACCACCATAGTTTCAAAACCTTGCAATATACTAAAAAATGGAGCCAAATGTGACGATTTTAACAATAGTTTGCTACCAAACCAACACCACAATGGCTCTTTCGAAAACATAACTTCATCAAAGTATACTTTCACATATTGCAACATTGAACATTGTATTTACCTTGTTTGAGGATACCAACTCCACCACCCCCAACCCATGTAATTGCTAAGCTCCACCCTCATGCGAAAAAACACTTACCACTCAACTTCCACGTATCGAGGACACCAATTCCACCACCCCCAACCCATGTTTACATATAGAGAAGTAGGGAAATTTTAACATAACTCTATAAACCTTGACAAATGCGTTTATCCTTCCAACTTGCCAAATCAATTATTCAAACTCAGTTCTCCAAGGCAACACCTATTTTCTCTATGTTATGGCAACAATTATATGATGCAATGATTTTTCCAAAATGCATATAGCACTAGAGGCTTAATTGGAAATTTGAGTTGCATTGTTTGGTATTCAATATTATGGACAAAACATTTATACAAAATACCCATGTAAAACGACTTATAGGCTTCACAACACAACAGTTTCAAAACTCTCAAATATGTTATGGAATGGACCCAAGGATGACTATTCTTACAATAGCCTCATATGCAAGCAACACCATAATGGCTCTTTCGACAATGCAACTTAACCAATACATTTTCTTGCCTTACAAAGAAAATAACAACGACAAATAACATTTTGTTATAGGAAGCTTTGAACAGATGATGGAAAAAGAGTATCATGCAACATATTGGTAGAAGCCAAGTAGTCTATGTAACAGTTGTAAGAGGTATTAGGATGATACTTAAGAATTAGATGTATGTCACTCTCCAATGTTTCCCTGATAGTTCTTTTACAATTTTCCCGTTTCTCTATAATATTTAATGGAAAATAGTGGAGCCCAACTTTACAATATATGCATGTATATATATATGTATATATATATATGTATATATATGTGTGTCATAGAAAAAGCACCTTTTGTTGGATATGGATTAATTCATGATAAAATGAAATTAATGAGGTCTTAACCTGCATTGTGAGGCATTTTATGCATCCAATACTAAGGTCTTGGACCCTTGCAAATTGAATAACATGTTTTAATAACGCCTTGTAAAGGTGTTGTAAAGTCTTGTAAAGCGGGGAATTTCATGCTTTTCTAGACTTAATTAACCTATTTCTTTATAATTCAATATTAT